>JAGXJF010004856.1:0-236346 GCA_019208055.1 Stipa capillata
ATGTTTGTAAGTTGCAGTACGTTATGCTTGACTTGCACATTATGAAACATGTGCAAAAGTGTGTTAATGTTTGTGCAATTTTTTTCTATCTAAGGTTCAGTGTGTTGTTGTCTATCATAATTCTTTTGTTTCTTCTTCTATATGTTTCATCTACTCAAGAAATTTTATCTAACATAGTTACCCTCCTGTTTTAACATGGTTTTTTGTTTTTCTTTTCCTGAGTCTTGATTGTGGATGTTTTGTCATAAATATATGGAACTGTGGAATCCTCGTCGTCAGCTCATACGATGTTTTTCTCACGAGTTGAGTATTGTCAAATATCCATTGCTTATATGCAATCAAATCTTTTTAAGTCCAACACAACAAGTTGACTGACAGTCAAGAACGTGTTCAAAACTTTGATCCAAAGTATTGTCTTCATTATTGTTGCCTTCTTTAATTTGTAATTTTTATGTACCGTGCATTTGATATTTTTGTTGTTTTTATTGCAGAAGCATGGTTTTATGCCGTGCTAGGCTACCTTGAGAAGTCAAGGATTGAAGGCTTGTCCTACTGTGATAATGATCATTGGTAAATTGTGTGCTGTAAATTGGCATGGGTCTGTTTAGGGTCTGAACTAAGTTATAAACTTCTCTGTTTAGAACTATGAAGAATGATGATTGTAAGTTGTGTGAACCTGTACTGTGCCTTTGTTCCGGTTCATTTTGATAACTGTTTGTGTATGATGATAAGAAGTATGAAAAATGCACATTAAGGGTTACTTGATTTTGCCCTTTGTTAATTTTTCCCTGTTTGAAAGTATATCCCTTTGCAGAATTATGCAATGATTATACTCTGTTTTATATATCTTCTTCCGCTTAATCTTCATTCGTAATGTTCAAGCTTCATGAAATTGAAAATCATACTCAGTTTATGCCATGTTTTTTTATTTTCTCCTAGTATTTCTTATTGAAGTCCTTTTATGCTGAAGAGTAACTGTGTTTCCAACTTTTTTTTCAGCCATTCAATTTATGATAAGGGTTTCATTCACTATTTTCCTTCTTCTCTTATGTAAGTACAAGTATAGTACATTTTCTATCACAAGTTTATATGATTGCGAAAAGAGCGCATAATCTGTAACTCTTCCGGCATGGCATTTTTGATCATAACTTCAAATACCACATAAATCATATGTATTGTGTTTTGTCAGTCAAGGACATACCTATCCTATTACAATAGCCTAACATAAATTTCCTTCTAAAAACTATGAAGATTATAATAAACTATGCCTCAAATGCTAATGATATCCAGTCGTTGTCTCTCTTGTGTAGTTTATTTTTTTCTTCCATATCTCAATTGCTTGGTTACTTTCTTAGCATCATTGTTTCTCCTGTTATCCAAGTTCTTGCCTATGTTGGTTGGATGTCCTCTTTTGACTCTTATTGCCTGCAATTTTGTAAAAAATTTATTCATCCCTGTTTAAAAAATCTAGAATTATTGATGTCCGTTTCTTACTTGGGGCCATCCGCTTATTTTTTCTCCTTATTTATTCGTATACTTCTTCTTGGTATGTCCTTGCAGTCGCAATGTTTGTGATCATGTGATCCACATGCCCGATCCCACTACATGTAATTTGCTGTCTTGTTATCATTGCTCCACTAGTGTCTCTGCCTTCCGACTGTTGGCGGTCTTCGTCCTTTTGTATTTGGATTGTTCAGGATCAAGATGTTATCAGGATCCATTCCCTTTGTTTTGGCTCGCTTGTTTGTTTGTCGGTGTTGATCTTTGCGTTTGTTCCGATTGGTATTGTGCGGTGTTGTTCTCTTCTTCCTCTATCATCTAATTTGCTTTCATTTTGTTCGCCGTGTGTCACAGCTCTTGCATTGAGCCTGATTTTCTCTTCAAGCCTTTTATTTGTTCTGTAGTAATGTGTATCTTTCTGTGTTCTTGATGCCGCAGATGCTAGTTCAATAAACCTTCTTGACCAAAATATTGAATCTGATTATTGTTGTCCCTTCTATATCTGGCTGGTAGCTTAGGATCAATTTCTTTCACTCACATTTTTTTGCCTTTGTACTCCATCTGTCAATGAAATATTTTTTTGAAGTTCCTCTATGTTTAAGTACCGCAACCACTGTTATGACATGAGGAACAGTAGACCTATCTTTTCGTAAACTTTGGCGCACATACAGCTATAATCCTGTGCAGGTAGGTTCGCCATGACCAGAAATTTTCTAGATCTTAAATCTTTTATGCTAGTACGTGATTTGTGACACTTCATAAACCTCATTTTTTTTTAGCTATTGATATGGAATTGCGATGTTGGATGACTTGCTTTCTGGAACTTGTAAAATTACTTCTATTATTATAGTTCTGTCAGCTTGTCTTTCCACATATAAATCAGACCAGTATGTTGGCTTTGGTTCCTCTTGTCCTTTATCTTTCTCCTTTGTTTTTCCTGCATATTTCTCTATTGTGTCATATTGCCGGAATGAAGCTGATGACACTATACGTTGAACTCACAGATCTTCCTTGAATACATGAGTTGGTTCCTTCACTTCTTGACAGTTGTTTGAATGAATGTTTAGAATTGCTGCTTGATTATAGCAGGTACAAATCTTTCCCTCTGCTCCGACATGCTGTTGAAGTACTTTATGTGCGGCACACCATATTACTCAATCATTCTTGCCACAGTGATTCAATTTCTATGACTGTCCAGTGAATTGTTTATGTGTCCATGAAATCTTCATGTAAGCGTTGCTTTGTGTAGCATAATCCTTCTTGCCTTTTCTTAGCGCCTTCTTTAATATATGGAACAAAACATTATTCTGTGGTTGTTGTTTGGGAAACAGTCGGTATTGCATTCTGCAGTTGCAACATCTGGTTCCGTGATTGCTCTTTGGCGCTTTTCCGTTCATGCATGTCGGAATGTTTGGAATAGCCATTTGATGTATTTGCCACTTTCCATCTTGTAGGATGCACAACCAAACAAGCAGTTATCCCATGGCCATTTATTCCCCAAACGGACGGCCCACGCCCGAGATGCTCTCAGGGTGGTCCGAACGGTCGAAGGTGAGCGGGATCTCCGACCACTTGAGGGGTCGCAAGGCGCTGGCGCTCGGGGTTGCCGAGCACACCTCGCGTGCCAACAGCTTGAACTGGCGGCGCGAGGTGGGCGTGAAGGCGCCCCCGTTGATACACGCGACGGCCTTGGGCTCCTGGAAGCCGAGATCGTCACCTCCTCCGCTGGGCTCTTCGCCGGCCTCGCGCTGGCGCTCCTCCCTCTGCTTCGGGAAAGTTTGGATTAAATAGGAAGAAGGGAATTCGGAGCTTGGAACTAGGGTTCCAGGGCTTGGCAAGGCGCGGAGAGGTTATGGGAACTCGCAGAAATCTCTTCATCTTGTTTTGGGACCAGCCGTTGGCAGGGTGCCGTCGATTCAGATCGACGTATATGGTGTAGGTATGGCATTAAGGTATTTCTCGCATTAGGGTTTAATGTGTATGTGCATATATAAAAGCAGTATATATGTGCACACACTCACGATATGACCTGGCGAGGTAGATGGCAGAAGATCGTGTCGTTCAGAAAAAGTTCAGTACATATATACGTTTAAATTTCGCAAGGGTATCGTGTGGGTACTTAGCTGTAGATGTGTTCCAGGTTATAACGACTAGGAAAAAAGGGAGGGGGAACAAGGGCGGAAAGTTTTGGCTTGCTTTGCTTTAGGGTCTAGCATGATTTGAAATAAAGTTTTAATCAGGTGTAACTCAGTTAGCATTATTAGTAAAAAGTTTTTGAAAGTCCTAAATTTCAGGTTTTAGAAAATCGGGGTGTGACATGAGGTCAGCAAGAACAACGTTCTGTTGGTGAAGACGATGAGTGTAGAGAGCGTGCTTGATCTCTGTCAATGGATTTCCCACTTGGGGATCCTCGACAATCATGTCCTCATAAGCTACATCATCACGTGCCTAGCGACGCTTGAACGCCCTAGTGCTTTCATCACTCTCCTCTGCCTGTGCTTCGGCCTTGCTTCTCTTCTATGAGGTTTTGACAACTTTGGCAACCTTCTTGCCCTTTCCTTGAGCAGTTGGGGCATCTCTCTTCCTTTCTGGCTTATACACTAGGTGCTTGGTATCACAGTAGAAGATCTTCTTTGCCATTTGATTTATAAGAGTCATGACGTAAGGGCAAACAACAGTGATTGGGTGTTGTCGGCGTAGAGACGCCTCTAGCGGTAGTCCGGAGGGACCCCCTTTGGAATTCGGCCCAGGGGAGTAGTGAGTCTCTTACGAGCCTTGGGGTGTATTAGAGCTTTGCGAGTAAACCCGGTGGCTAAGGAAGTAAAGACGCAGGCATTTACCCAGGTTCAGGCCGCCCCGGAAGGCGTAATACCCTACGTCCTGCTTGTTTTTGTATATATTGGCGTATATGGAGAGTATGATGAGTTACAAAGGTGCGCACTGTTCTTCTTCTTGCTCTAGCCCCGAGGAAGAACGGTGCTTCTTTGGTACGGAGTAACCTTAGAGAGATCTAACCTAAGGAAAATTGAGCTAGGAAAAGAGCCAACCCTTTGCATGGACCAGGCTCTCCCCTTATATACTCGGGGGAATACCACATAGGTCGGCAAAGGAAAACATGAGCTGTACTTGTGCTGTAGACGACGTGGGCGTTGCTGGAAGCGCCCACACCTTCATTTAATGCCCACTTGAGACTTTCGGCCGGGCCGTCGCCTCGCGGTGTGTCGGAGCAGGGGCTCTGACACCTTTGCCTTCGGCGGGCCCCGCAGACGGAGACTTACGGGGTTTCTTCTGACTGGGTTGGTAAGACGTCCTCTCACGGGCCCCATAGGTCAGCCTCTCATGCCGTGCAATTGGTTGCGCGGCGGCGTCCCCCATGGGGTGAAAAGGTTGACAGCGACAGGGCGTGCGGGGCGGCGCGCTTGGTCGGTCAAAGAATCTGTCAGCCCGGGCCCACCCCTGAGAGAGAGAGAGAGGGATAGCTAACAGAGCTTATCGCCTGCACCAGCGGGACCCGGCCTGACCGTCATCATGCCCTCACAGGGCTTTGGGTTCCCCGTCGGAATGACAGACATTAATTGCCTCCGCCAGGGCGGAGGCTTGCTGGAGAAGCTTGGCGCTGGACGACGTGCATGGACGAGGGCCCCACCAGAGGACACGTCATCCCCCGGGCACTCGGCCCCGAGCGACCTCCTTCGCTAGGAGGGGCGCCAGCTGTCTTCTACAAGCCCCCGAGCAACCCCGAGCGCTCGGGGAGCACCCGCTGGGGGGCCGTTCGGGGCGCCTTGAAGGGGGAGCCCGAGGGAGAGTGCTCGGGGGGCGGACCCCGAGCGCTCCCCTGGGCCCCACATCTGCCAAGATGCCGAGCGCTCGGGAGGGGACCCCGAGCGCGCCCTTCGCCTTCTGGGACGCCGAGCGCTCGGGGACGGACCCCGAGTGCTCGCTCAGCACATGGGCCGTGGACTCCCGGAGGCCCACGACTCCTTCTGCTTTGCGGATGCAGCCTCTGGAGGAGACCCCTGATTCCTTGGGATTGGCTGCGGGCTCCGTACGACGATCCGGGTGGGGCCCAAGGCCCCAGCGACCGGAGCGCCACGCGTCACCCTCTGCGGTATCTGGTTGGCCTCCGCCGGCGGTTAGGGGTACCCTGGGCCCCATTCCGCCGACAGGTGTGGTCAACTATGGCGATCCTCATGATTGTGAAGATATATTCCGAGACGAGGAACTCCTCGCTCTTCACCATATGCATAAGTAAATCACACTGAAAGCTGCGAATGAAGCTGGCATCTCCCACCTTGGGTGCAATGGTGTGACAGAGCATTTTGTTGAGCGTCTTGAAGTCGAAAGTGAGGTTCATCATCTTCCTAAGCTCAAACTTTTTCCAGAACTCATTAGGGGCTCGAGCTGACTGGTCTTCAGAGCCCTCCCGGTGTCATGGATGCATGTTTGAGAGACTGATCCATCGAGACTCAGCATCTCAGCAAACTCATCAAAGGTGGTGGACTAGCGAGTACCTTGGGTCATCCATGGAACCTCTGTGTCCTTCATTCAGCACAGAAAGTGTTGTAGAACTACATGTTGAGCTCTTCATTCTAGTCCTGGTGCAGACTGAGCAGCTGTGTCAAACCATGCGCCTCACATGCTTTGACAACTTGCCTAAAGCAGGCATGTTGCCTAGGGTACTAGAAGTCAACAAAATGCTGGTAGATCACAGTGTCCTTCCTGTAGTAGAGTACAATCTCATAGCAGTCCTACTACACCAAGAACCAGAAGCGAAGATCCGTTGCATCACGAGTGAACTCATAAGTTTTGGTCTTCCACCTGATCTTCCTAAGATTTTCTTCTGAAATGTCTTGTAGTCGATCACTGGCCAGGGAACCCTTCCCTTCTTGGGCTGGTGGTGGACTAGTGCTAATGTGATTGAGGGTACAAGCTCTTGGTTCTCTGGGTCCACGTGCACCTTGGACTTGTGCACTATGGGTTCCTACTAAACCTAAGGCTGAGGAGGCAACCTACCTTTCCTTTTCCTGACAAGGGCAGGCTTCTTCACCTGAGGAGGAGGTGATCGGTTGGCCATCCTCTTTGTATTGCGTCAAGGAGGTGTATGTGAGGATGGCTCTGCTGTTGTTGGTGGTGCTGCTATTGTCTTAGCTACCTCTGTAGCTTGTGCTTTGGTAGCCTTGGCTATAGCAGACTCTGCCTTAGCAGCCTCTACTCGAGCTACCACTACTACTGCTTTGGCCTTGGCGACCTCTTCCTTCTTTCTCACTCGCCATTCACGATTGAGGTGAGCTTTTCTAGCCCTTGGAGAGTCTCTCTCCACATCATCTTCATCTTCATCTATATCCATAGAAAGTGGATGACGGATAACAACCTTGAGGTCCTTCTAACTTATGGATGGATGCTCTAGTAAGCTCAATGCCTCAACTGTCTCCGAAGGTAATTCCACCTCTGTGGCTCGGTAACTAGAAGCCCCCTACGAAGATGGCCTCGGTCTAGCCTGCCTCGCAAATCTCCTTCTCTCTAGAGAGAAGTCTGACAGCTGGGGTAACAGAGAGATTCTCATATCAAAAATCATAGCTACTTTGATGACTCTTGGAACTTATGATTACTTGTGAATTGGATTAGATAAGAGCATGGGATGAATACGCAATTGAGCACAGAAGCCAAGATAAAAATTTCAAACATTTGGAGGTGGAAGACACAAGAAACTCAAGTTTGTAGCAAAACTTGGAGGTTCGGGATCAAAGTTGGAAGCTCTAGAAACTACCTCTGGACACATTTCTCAAAGAACTAGAAGGTTCTGATATTTTTCTTGGAGGTTTCGAGTTTGCATTCTATCTAGTCAGAGAGAAAAGTCAGACACTTTGGGAAAATCTCGGATGATCTGAGATCTGAAAAGTTTAGGTCAGAACCGGTTTCCGGAGGTTCCAAACTTTTCTAGGAACTTTTGACTTCCTTCTACTCAGATAGCGAGGAGAAAGTCGGAGGCTTTGGGGAAAATTCCGAAAGGTCTGAGTTATGTTTAAATATAGGGTTTTGTAAACCAAACCACACGATGGATTTGAGGCAAAATTTCATGATTTTCTATGATAATCATATTCAATAGATTGTGAATTGAATGGAGAGATCAGTTTTTACCACTTGGATGGAGCGCAACGTGAGAACGCTAGTGAGGTGGCAAGTATGATGGTCGTGCCCTAACTCCATAGCCGCAGTACCACTACAGCAGCTGCGGGTGGTGAGGAGGCCCAGCATCGATGGAGGAAGGTCGGCAGAGGTCATGGTGTTACCGATGAGGTCGAGGTAGTGAACGACGGCAACTAGAGGTTGTGAAGGAGTAGTGACGGTTCTGGAGTCGCAGGACCTTGGAGGATTTGGAGGTGGAAGTCAACGGTTCTAAGTGAGGTATGGTTAGGTCACGCTGGGTGCTTAAGTGAACCACTCGATGCAGAATTTGGAGGTTCCGAGAAAAAGTCAGAGGTTATGAGTTTCTTAGAAACCGCACACCTGGACTTGGAAGGTCTAGTTTTGAGTATGTACCAAATCTTGAAAGCTCAGAGAAAAATCTCGGAGGTTCCGAGATCACGTACTAATCTCGATCAAAATGACCTTAGAGGCTCCGAGAAAAGTCAAAGACTCTAGAAACCTGAGTGGTGAGGATAGTGGCGAATCTCGAATACTCCGAGTTTGTCAACTAGAGGCACAAAGTTGAATCACAGACGCTCTGGGAAAAGTCAAAAGCTCCGAGTTTCAGTTCAAAAGCTTAAATGTGTATATTTAAAAGAATTTTTAGGAGAGTTTAGATGGAGCAAGTGTAGGGGGTTCCTTATGGGTGCATTTCACATATAATTGGAGAACAACCAATCACTCAAGGCAACAATTTGGACCGAAATTGGACAAGGTCAACTTAGGGAAAAAATGTTCAAAATTCACCAAGAACATGAAAAAGCAAGTCCTAGGCCACCAAAAATGGTGATACCTTATAGTGTTGCTACCATGTATGAGTTGAAATAATGCAGTACAACCTTTGTGTATTGAGAACATGGGATCCTACGATGCAAATGCTCAGCATTTTGCATATCACCCTGATTATAATAAATATACAAAAATATTATCTTGTTCACACTTTATGGTATTTATTTGCTCATTATACGAACAATGCTCCCCCTTCGTGTGTTCACACATCTTATGCTCCAAAAAGATGAAATAAAGCAAACACATATGGAATGCTTCAAGCAATGTTTCAAGAATCTAAGATATTTAGCTCATTCCTCAACTCACAATATCTATACTAATCTAAGGGCTTAGTCCGCTAATTGTTTTTCTATTCTTACATGGTTTAATGCTATATCTCCTTTTGTCATATGATCCTTAAGAAAGTGGTGTCAGATATCTATGTGCTTGGTTCGGGAGTGTTGGATAGGGTTGTTGGCTATCTTGATTGCACTTTTGTTATCACAGAAAAGAGGCACTTAATTCAAATCAGCACCATAATCCTTCAAGGTTTGCTTCATCTATAGCAACTGAGCGCAACAACTACACACGTGGATAGGGCTACAGAGTGTCATTTTTGGATGAACGTGACACTAAGAATCTACCAAGAAATTGGCATGTGCCGGATGTGGACTTCCTATCAAGCTTGCAACCACTAAGCCTAGGTAAGTTTACTTTCCACGTTTAGGTCAAGCTGGCTATTGGTTTGCATGGGAGTATTGATTGGCTTAGCTTTGTCCATGTAAAACTGCTTGAGCATGTCCTTGATGTACTTGTCATGAATTATAAAAGTTCCTTCTCATCGAAGGAAAAACTTCAACTCCCCCATCATGGACATCTCAAATTTGTCGGCCATCATCTTACCAAATTCTTCACTAAATGCAATGTTAGTAGACCCAAATAATGATATCATCCACCATATATTTGGCAAACAAACAAATTGCCATCAACAAACTTAGTAAACATATGTGGAATCAGTCTTGCTAATTTGGAAGCTCTTTTTGAGAAGAAATCCCTTAAGACACTCATAGATGCTCTAAGAGCTTGTTTGAGTCCATATAGTGCCTTTTGGCGCTTGTATACGCGGTTGGGAAATTTAGGGTCTTCAAAACTGAGGGGTTGTTCGACAAAGACTAAGTCATTGATCTTACCATTTAGAAATGCATTATTCACATCCATTTGATAAATCATGATTCATGGTCAATATATCCAGGCATATGTCTCCCTAAAATCCAAACATTCGACTTGTGTGTACCATTGGGCCACAAGTCTAGCCTTGTTCTTTAGGACTTGTTTGTCCTCGTCTTGTTTGTCATGAAAGATCCACTTGGTGCCAATGACATTTTGATTTGGTCTTTACACAAGCTTCCACACCTCATTCCAAGTGAAATTGTTCAACTCTTCGTGCATGGTGTTCACCCAATCCGTATCTTCGAGAGCATCGTCTACTTTGGTAGGCTCCAAAGAGGAAACAAACGAGTAATATTCACAAAAATTTACAACATGAGAACGAGTTTGAGTTCCTCTACGCATGTCGTCAAGAATTTGGTCAACCAGATGGTCCCCATGCAAATTTATATTGATTCTTAGATTATTCTATTGAACTTGAGGAGGTGTTTGAGTTTGGACTTGAGGTGGAGCATCATCATCATGTACTTGGGTTGCCTCCACACTTTGGACTTCGCCTTGAGTGGGTGTGGGAGGATCCACTTCATTTGATGACGTGCTCTCCTTGACTTCGGTCGGCATCACATCTCCAAGTTACATAATCTTGATTGCGTTTGTCAACTTCTCATAACTTACATTATTGGACACATTTTCTAATTGTGATCCATTAGTCTCATCAGAGCATTGGAAGCATAACCAAGAAAGAAACCATCACCACACTTAGGAGCAAACTTTGAGAGTCTTTGCTTCTTATTAAGGATATAACACTTGCTCCAGATGACGTGAAAGTAGGAGACATTAGGCTTGTTCTTGGGAATGAGCTCATACTACGTCTTCTTCAAGAGTCGATGAAGATAGAGGTGGTTGATCACATGGCACGTGGTGTTGATGGTTTCCACCCAAAAATGATCAGTAGTCTTGTACTCATTGAGCATCATTCTTGCCATCTTGATAAGCATGTGGTTCTTCCTCTCCACCATGCCATTTCACTACGGGGTATAGCCAGATGAGAACTCGTGCTTCACGCCTTCTTCATCTAGGAGCTCCTCGATGTTCATGTTCTTGAACCCGGTTCCGTTCTCGCTTCTCACATTCTTGATCTTCAACTTGAATTCATTTTAAGTTCTTCTCGTAAATTTCTTGAAGATCTTGTATGTTTCTCTCTTTTCATGCAAGAAAAATACCCATGTGTAGCATGAGAAGTCATCAACAATTACAAACTCATAGGAGTTACCTTGTATGCTCACATAGGTGACGGAACCTAATAAGTCCATGTGGCAAAGCTCAAGTGACCTTGTGGTATTCATGACATTCTTGATGGATGTGGGCCACTAAGATGCTTCTCAGCTTGGCATGCAATACAAAGATGATCCTTACCTAAAGTCACATTCCTGACGCCAATAGTGTGGTCGCCCTTGAGTAGCTTGTCGAGGTTCCTCATCCCCACATGATCGAACCTCCTATGCCATATCATGCCAAAAAAATATGTTTATATACAAGAGTTGTTAGAGGAAAATTTAACCAAGTAGAGATTACCTTTCCTAAAACCTTTGAAGACTAACGAGCGATTGTCGCTCTTGGTCACGAAAACACCATGCTTACTGAAGTTACACTCAAGATACAGATCACATAATAGAGATACGGATAGAGAATTGGTGATTTGAGATACCTTTGACCCTTTTGTCATGAGACAAATTGGTGCCTCGTCGTCACTTGAGTCGTCAAAAAGGGACTTGGAGGGTCTTGGACTTGCCATGGAGAGACCGGTGACACCCTCCTCTGAGTCGGAGTTGAAGCTTGAGTCATCGGAATCCCATCCTTGCCAACGTGGGCTTTTGCCTTGTAGTGGTTCTTCTTGATGAACTTGCCCTTCCCATAACGCTCCTTCTTCTTGTACCCCTTCTCCTTCTCATCCTTCTTGTCCTGCTTGTTTGGACAATTGGCGATGAAGTGTCTCATCTTGCTACACTCGAAGCACACCCTCTTGGTGAGTTTCTTCTTTGTGTCCTTTGAGTACTTGTAGCTTCTCCCTTTGCCAAGGAACTTGTCGACACCACCTTTCTTGAACATTCTGGAGAATCTCCTCACAAATAGAGTGATGCCATCTTCATAAAGTTCATCTTCCTTTTCATTGTCACTTAAGTCTTCCTCGACGAAGTGCTTGGCCTTCAACGTCATGTTCTCCTTGAAGCTTGAGTTGGAGGCCACAAGCTTTTCCTTGTCTTGAATTGCCATCTCATGAGCGATGATCCTTCCAAGCACCTCGGTGGGAGTCAACTTTTCGGAGTCATCCCTCTCGCGAATAAGCATCACCATTTACTTGTACTTGGGTGAGAGGGCTCGAAGCATATTCTTTATGATAACGTGGTCGTTGATTTCCAGGCATCCTAGAAACTTGAGCACATTCACGATGTGATTGAGGTCGGTAAACATTTCATTCATGCCTTCATTCTCCATCATGGTTAAGCAGTCAAGCTTAGACTCCTTCATGGATGAGGTTCCCATGTGAATCTCCATAAGTGTGTTCCATATTGTTTTGGCGTCCTCAAGTGTGCTCACTCGGTTGAATTCATCGAGGCTCAATGCGTTGAAGATGGCATTCGTCGCTTGGGCATTGAGATAGATTTTCTGGTGGTCACCATCGGTAAGCTCGCCTTTCTTGAGCACTGCATAACCATCAACAACAATATGTCATATGCTTGGGTTAATGGCCATTAAATGCATTTTTATTTTGTGTTTCCAACTAGCATAGTTCGAAACATCAAAGTATGGACCTCTCCCCACATGCATCCCTTCCCTAGTAGACATCCTATCTATCTACGTGGTGAAACCTAAAAAGTAAGAGCATGAGACTATGATAACCAATTAAAAGGATATAGACTATCAACTAGACGGGGTAGGGTGTGAATAGGAGATTAATAAAATCTAAAACCAAAACTGATTTCTACACAAGTATCTTTATAACACTAAACAGTCCTCAGCAAAATCTAACATGTTAGTGATCAAGACAAGTAAGAAAACAAGTATCGAGAAGTGGAAGGAAATAATCACACGGAAGATACAAACTTTGTTGTCAAAGTTCAAGCCTTTGGTGAGGCTCTACGTCTGTTGAGGATGCTTGATCCAACAATTAAAGCCAGCCCAAATTATGCTCTTCCCTCAAGAAGCTTACCGATGAGAAGCTTCCATTCTCTTGTGGCAACTCTTCACCTTGCAGTAGGCAAGCTCCACATCCTAAAAAACTTCTTGGGGTGCTTTACAATCTGCTCGGATGCTCCCAGGCGACTCCTAGATGTCTAGGAGAGGTAAATCTCCAAGAGTAACAGGCTTCAGTAAGTTCGGCTTGGAGATGAACTCTTGCTTGATGCTTAACTATGGCTCAATCTTTCTCTCAAAGATTTCCTCACAAGGATGACAACTTGGACTTGAGGAAATGTGGAGTAGCACTCAGTTACATGAGTAAAGAGACTTGGGGGTATATATAGCCAACACCTAAAAAACTAGCCATTTAGTGCAGACACAGAAGAACTCGAAACTTTCGAGATGGAACTCGGAGGTTCCGACATTTGAAAGTAATGACTACTTTCATTGTCTAGAAACATATCTCGAAACTTCTGACACAAACTCGAAGGTTCTGACTTCCCAAGCAAAGCAGACATAAGTGAATGTCGGAGGTTCCAACTTGAACACAGACCCTCCGGGATATTGAATGACCTTACCAAGACGTGGTCAAAATGGATTCTCGGAGGTTCCAACATTACACTCGAACCTTTTGAGATTTCACGGAACCTCAACAGAGGACAGATAAAACTCATTCTCGGAGGTTCCAACATCTAACTCGAAAATTCTGACATTTTGAAAAGATAAGGCTAGAACAGGTTCTCGAAGACTTTGAGAAATTTTTGGAGACTCCAACTTTGAAGGAAAAAGGACTTAGACATTTCCAGAAATGGAACTCGGAGATTCTGAGAAATCTCGGATATTTTGACATCCAAAAAAAATCTCAGATATTTTTCGGAGACTCCAACTTTGAACGGTAACTTGGAGGCTCGGAGCTCCCTGACTCTTCACACAGAAGCAAAACTTAGATGTTCCCACATTTGCAGATAGAGTGTATATGAGGAGATGATTTTTAAAGACCTCTTTGGATTTAAAAATTGATTCCTAACTGAGCATTAGCAAGGCACTGTCGCCAGCTTCCAGATTTAGGCCTTCCTTAATAGTATGATTTTCCCTAAACTCAAAGTGATTCCTTAAACCACTAAAAGAGCTAGAAATGTATCCTTAATTTTTGTTTCTTCAAGCCGTCTTTCCTTAGAATTTTTTTAGGGATCGCCAATGCTGGTTTTACCATTGCTTTTGGAACTAAAACACTTGATCACAATTGATGCACACAGTAGTCCATTAATCGTTTTATCATTAATTATCAAAACCCACTTAGGGGGCCACGATGCACTTTCACTGGGTACATTCGGGTATAAAATGTATTTCTTTGCGTTAAATTCGAAACTAAATCATGAGATTCCAAAAAATGGTTTAAATGGCTGAAACTTGCAGAAATCATACTAACTCCAAAGGAGGTGTACTTTATATCAAAATTAATGGTTTAATATATACTATGGCATCATTTTCATGCATGTGACTATTTTACAAAAACAAGGGTTACTTTTGATATATTAACCCTAAAAATGAGAAATAGAACTTAGAAAATTCAAAACTTTTGATCTAGGGCCCCAAATGGAGTGATTCTAGTTACATTACTTTTATAATTTCATTTTCTATGTTCTAGGATGCATGTCATGCATTATAATACATTTTTAATTCATGTTATTGATTTATTTCCCTTTTTTGTTGTTTCTGTGTATTCGGGATTTCTTTTCGGTAGAGCCTAGCAACGAGGCTTATTACAAGGGTGATCCTCGTCAGTTCCACAAAGTTGAACAACATGGAAAGCATGTAGCTCGCTATAATTTCTTATTATTTTATGCTATGTTTTGTTTATGAGATAATATGCCTAGTTGCATGATTTTGGATATTGATTATTGTGATGGACTAAATCACTAGCATGCTAGGGATTGATTGTGAATCATGATTAGTGGGTCGTGGCATTAATTTGTACTAATGAAATATGAAACATAATAAGTAAGATTGGAGAGCCGGGGTTTACGCCAAAAGCTAGGTCGATGGGTGAGGTGAGTGTAAGCGCTCAGTCGTCCAATTGATGCCAGTGACATTGGGTTCTACCCTTTACCCATAATGTATGTGTTACGCAGGAGCATTGAGTAGTCTTGGTGGACTTAAGAAAATGTTGGATCAAGCCTTGGTGGACTTGAATTATGAAATTATTGAAATCTTGTGTGATTTCATATGTTATTCCTGATCTAAAATATAAAGTTTAAATCTAAGAGTGGTGAATATGATGAATACATGTTGGTGCTTGTATTTCCTTTATAGTTATGCTATGTCATGCTACTTTGGAAATGAATTATTTGTGCAATAATTTACCTTTTGTCATACCATGCTTAAGTTAATTGCGATGAGCATAAAAAATATCTTGCGAGTATGAAAATACTCACTAGAATTCCATTCCTTAAAATGTTGCACGTGATCCTAGTGTAAGTGATTACTATGACATTGAAAACATTGGAAGTGATGTCTAGTTTGTTCGATTTGCCTTGGTTGGTATCTTGTGGATTATGTGGATTTTTTGAAATGGTTGTGGCTGCCATCTCAGGTGCCCTAAATTATTTTCGCTGTTGAACTCATGCTTTTTTTATCTTTATCGACCTTTGAGTCGATATGTTTGTAAATTAATTATCTGCTTCAATATTTGAGATGTGGTTATGTAATCTATACATTTCTCTTCAGAGTTTGTGTTGTAATGACCAAGTTGTGATATCGGTACCTCATACATCATCGTTTATACTTTTGAAGTGTATGGCGTAGCCATAAAGAGCTAGTGTTGGTCTCATGATTTGTTTAGCGCGATCATCCGAGTTGAAGTGACCCACTTGTTGTGATGCTTCGGCCAGCTAGGTTACGATGAGAGGATTTGTTCCATTGTTTGGAACATGTCTCGGGCTCCTCTTGGTCATTCATACTTGGTGGTACATGAGACGAACACTAAGTCTTTACAAAGATTCTTCAAAAAAATTTACAAAGATTCTTCGAAATTTATATGTGCCTTCTTTTGATGTATATTTTTGCTGGCTTGACCAATGGTGATTGATACATATGACTTCATGCACATATGGTATGTTGATCCGGTGTCGGGCTGCCCAACGGTGATTGATAGATACGACTTTATATGCGTATAGTATATTATGTAGTTACTTAGATATTCAAATGGCACGTCATGGTTAAGTCTATTTGAAATTCTGGGGTCCTAATATATATCAAAGAATGAGACTCTGGTCTCAACGAAGGCAGTGCAAAGTAAGTATGAGGTACTATTTATATCATATTTGAATTTGGTATTATTGATTGGATTTGTCTTTTTTCTATTTTACAGGTTGTGGGTCAAATTCAGATTTCAAATTTTATGACATGTTAGATATATGTTATTTGTGTCAATGTTGTTAATTTTTATTTAAAAAAATCAAAATGTACTTTTTGGTGTTCATATCATACCTTGGTATCATTGTATCGTCTAAAGGGTAGTATCACAGATATGTCTCACATTCCCATTTTTGGAACAATAAACTGTAAAGTATTTCAGAGTTACTCAAATTTGACTTTCTTAGACTATTATCTCGCTACCATAGAAACAACCATCATAGACTGATGACAAAATCGTCTATGATGAGGTTTATCATGGATGATTTTATCAAAATTGATATCAAAAAAGGGTTTTCATAAAAAGAATGTGATAAATAACCTATCACAAACAATTTTCTAAAAACCATATGGGATCCCAAGTCGGCGGTTTTCTCCGAAAACCGGCTGCCCTGTATCCCACCAGACTGGTCCATATCAACCACTCCCACCAGACTAGTCCATATCAACCACTAAGACACCCCAGAAACCCCACCACTTCCCGACTCCCACTTCATCCCTTTTCTCTCCAGCCCACCACCTCCTCTACCCACCCGCTTCCTCACCTCTCCCACCTACGCTGCTACCCCCTCCTCCTCTCCATCCGCCTTTCCAGCTCCGACACCGAGCTCTGCTCCGCCGTCACTGTCGTCCCTCCATGTAGCCATCCTCCCTTGGTGATGCCTTCTTCTTGTTTTCCTCCTAGATCCTCTCAGATCCGCTGCCCCTAACACTATTTCATTTTGCTCATCCTCCTCTCAGATCCACTTCATATCAGAACCACATGGCCATGAGCGCCTCAGCGGCGAGCTCTGGCGGGGCCGAGGGTGTTGCCGATCGTCTCCACCATGGTGAAAGGCGACAATGAGGCCGAGGATGTGACCATCCATCTCCACTGTGGTGGAGGGCAAGGAGGCCAACGGTGCAGCTGGTCGGCTCCACCGTGGTGGAGGATGACGAGGCCGAAAGGCGCGGCCGGCCGGCTCCACCATGGTGGAGCACCAAGCTCCGGATCTGGTGGCACTATTGGGGTGGCGGTGGCCGGTTCCAATTGCCTCGGTGCTGCATTTTTAATCTTTTTTATTTCAAAATTAGCATCACATACGGTTACTGAACCTATGTGATCCATTTCCGTTATCACCGATCCTGAATGTTAGTTGGTCCAAAAAACTGTCTTTGACGAAGGATTTGACCCTTCTACGATAGGCATATCTATACTAGTACCTGGCTTGAGGCAAAATTATGGTTTGCCAAAATTTCTTACCACATTACTGTCGACGATCGGTGAATCGGCGATCTTACGGTATTCGTGGAATGATGATTACTGGGGGGTAGGGACCTCTAGGGCCCAAGTACCAGGAGCTCTGACAGCAAGGGATAGCCGTTTTTATACAGGTTCGGGCCTCCCTCAGGATAATAACCCTACGTCCTGTTGCTATATATTGATTGGAGAACATGCTTACAATGGGGGGGTGTATGTTAGTGGCTACCCTAGGCCTAATCGTAGACTAATCTAGCTAAACCGCCGGGCCTGACTCCTTCGAGGCAGCGGGTCTTCTAGGGCTTCGCCTCCTGAGATCCAATGTTGCTTGTGCTGCGACTAGAAAGACCTGTCCTCCCCTATGGGATTGCTGATCCTTATATAGGGGGTTCCCAGGGTCGTACTGGATGTGGACTTACGCCCGAGTTGGACTCTGGTCTCCTTAAACATCGGGATTGACTTCCTAGTTTAAGGGGAGTCTTCCCTTCCGGAGAGGGGTTACCTTGTCGTCCAGGGATCCTTACCGGGTACGCTGTACCTTCCTAAAGTCCCAGGGAACCGTACACGGATACCCCTAATACGCGGGATACCGTACTATTCATCATCAAGCCCCCCATCAGTACGTGAAGTGAGGTCATGATGGTTCTGTTGGAAATCTGCCCTTATCGGGGAGGAATTCCGAGTAGGCGACTTCGAATACTTTTGCTGACAACATTCTCGAGTAGGTAATATCTCTACCGGGTAGTCATGATATCCTTGGTTGGGATAAACCTCCGAGTAGTCCAAGGCATTTTTCTGGGCCGGCTTGCCCGTGAAGCACCTTTGGTTTAATCTGATCCGTCAACCACAGACACGCGTTCGCTTGGTAGATTTCTAGGAAACCCAACCGTCATGGCGGAATTTTCACGTGGTGATGAATAATCTTTCCTTTTTCTGTGCTACTGCTTGGCTGACGCCAGTTAGACCGCATCGCGCTTGTCAATTGCGACGAACAGGAACTTGTAGCCCCCGGGCGAGACCTGGAAGGGCCTCAGAATATCCAGGCCCCATGTCGTGAAGGGCCACGACAAGGGAATCGTCTGCAATGCTTGGACGGGCTGGTGAATACGTCTACCGTGAAATTGGTACTGACGGCATCGCTTCACCAAGTCGCTCGCGTCACGGAGAGTTGTCGGCCAATAGAATCCTTGTCTAAAGGCCTTTCCAACCAGGGTTCGGAAAGATGCATGTGCCCCGCACACCTCTCCATGGATTTCATCGGGTAGTTTTTTTTTACCCTGCGTCCGAGTGATACACCTCATGAGCACTCCGTGAGCTCCTCGATGATAGAGGGCCCCGTCGCCCAGGAAGTACGTCTAGACGCATCGGGCAACCTGCTCAAATAGTGCATCGTCATCGGGTACTGTTCGATCGTGAAGGTACATGTGGATGGATTCTATCCACGAATCCTCAAGACCGACGGGAGCTATGAATTGACCCGTAACTCCACTTGGAGTGTCAATACCTGGTGACGTCCTTGAACGGCTCTTAGACTCGAAGTCAGCCATCCCTTCGTCCACAGATTCGCTAGAAGCTATGGACGGCATCGAAATCCTTTTTGCAAAGGTCTCGGATAGACATAGAGATCATGAGGACGCCAGGCGGGCAAGACTATCGGCTCGGCGGTTATCCTTCCTTAGGATGTACCGTACTTCGAGCCCGATGAATTTCTTCTCTAGCTTCCTCACCTCTGCTAGGTAGCTGCCATGTTCTGGTCTAAGGTCTGATATTCCTTGGACACTTATTTCGCCACCAGCTGTGTGTCCCCACTCACGAGTAGGCAACGGATACCAAGTGCGGAGACGACTCGGAGACCGGCAAACAAATCCTCATACTCGGCCCCGTTATTCGTGGCCGGGAAGTCAATCTGCAGTGCATACTGCAAGCATTCTCCGGTTGGGGGAGTCAGTTTCGGCATGGGGCTAGTCGGCTGTGGAGCCCCTAGCCCAGGACACCTGTCGTCCGACTTGAGCGAGGGTCTAGCCCCCTGGTCGTGGCGCTTCTAGATACAATAAACAACTGAAAACGTTAGTCGTAATTTGCCTTTACTGAAACTAACCTTTTGCCTTTTTGCTCGCTTCGTCCGTGACCAGCGGGGAACCAACTGCGAGGAGAAGAGGTCCTCGAATGGTTGAATGTAGATAACCTGCTAAACTGACTTAACACTTTTTGATTAGTAACTGTGCTTAATCTGTGTGTTTTGTTGGTTTTTCGAAACCTTATCTGATCTGCTTTCGTGAAACCTTGTCGGATGCAAGCGTAGACTTTAGTCGGAACCAGTGCCCTTTGCCTCCCTTCGGTGTAGGTATACGAATAGTGTCGTAGGCCGTTCTTGCTGTGATTGACCAGTCCTTAGGTTTAGTCGGATGGAGGGCTCCGTGGCTCCTCGTCATCAGTAAACACGATAAGGGGTCTTTCGTACAGCTTGTCGTGGCCATGGCAGCACCTTCGTATTCCTCTGTTGAGGGAAGACTCCGGTGTTTGGCTAGTAAATTCTACACTTACCCGATTAACAAAGTTTCACTCTACCCGAGGTATCTTCTGCTCCGAGTAGTTGAAGATGTGGATAAGCGTACGGGTTCCGTTGATCTAGTCGTACTCGTACCTTTTTCCCTTCCTTTACTCGGGATCAGGGGACATTGCTACGGAACTGGAGAGCTTAGTCAACTAGGCCTTAGGTCTGGTCAGGTGGGGGGCTCAGTGGCTCCCCTGTCACCTGCAAACGCGTTAAGGGGTTTTCTTCGCGTCCCTGACAGTTATAGCGCGGAGCCCTTATCCCTTGTGCGGGTTGAAGAAGTCAGTACTCGTACTCGTACACCAACTTGCCGTGTTCTTATCCAGCCCCCGACTGATTTTTCAAGAGATATCTCGGATAGGCAGTCTGAAATAATTGACGATGAAAAACATTGAACTAAAGACTTGGCATAATTCAAAACTGTGTCTTTTACAAGCTACTGTAAGAAAAAAATAATTCTATGAAAACTAAGAAAAACTAAGCCGTCCCCTCCTCATTTAGCTTGTCGCCGGTTGCCCCAGAGACTCTCGTCCTCTTGTCGTGACCCGCTGACAAAACTTTGTCGAGTGCGCGTGCTGGGCGGCGGCGCCCGGAGCGTCTTATCATCGACTTGTTCGTAGCTTGACGATCTTTAAGGCTGGAGCTGGTGCAACTTTGGAATCTGCCGATGAGGAGGCGACGGTCGTGCGATCTTACCGAAGGTGTTTGCACGGGACTCTCTAATGGACGCGACCTTTCTACCGTTGGCACGAGCGACCTGGATCGGGCGGCTTCTCCCGAGGAACCGTTGTCCTGTCTAGGGGTAGGCCCTGTTTTCTCCCTGTTCCGACCTAGTCGTGGAACTCTTTCTCTGACTTGGCGGGGGTACTTTCCGAAATCATCGCTCGTAGTCGTGGAGGTGGTCTTGACAACGTGGTGGCGGGAGCCGCCACGCTGGCGTTTTGGTTAGAGGGTAGGTGCTGCTTTGCGAGGTCGAGGCTGCGCTTGTCGCAGAGGAGTGCTTCTCTGGGGGAGCTCTTTATCGTGAGGACACCTTTTGGGCCGGGCATCTTTATGCATTGGTAGGCGTAGTGCGTAGCTGCCATGAACTTGGCCAAAGTAGGGCGCCCCAAGATAGCATTGTCAATAAATCCGCCACGGGAGGCTGTGACAGCAGATTGCGTACTTCCGCAAGTCTTTGAGCAGTTCGGGACGCGTATTCCCTCGTTCCTGGGGGGGATCTCTCCACAGCGGCAGACACGTCTCCGTTTCGGCGGGGAGTTCTTTCCCCGGCGGCGGGTAAGCCCCCGTTCATGTGGGAGGCAGCCGTTGCATTGTGCTGCTGCGAGCCCTCGGGCAGATTCTGATCTTCGAGGCCTTCTCGACCATCGTCGATCGCGAGTACCATCCGAGGTCCTTGGCTGGACGACGTGTACTCGTATTCTATCACGTTGTCCTCATCGGACGCGACGTGGGTACGATCTTGATCGTTCTCACGATCCGAGTTTGCAGGAGAAATTCCAACCATGGGGCTGGTCGTTCCTGCCGGGAAGTCGTTGTTCAAGACCAACTTCCCGCTGAAGGCCCTGACGCACTCGGTTCTGAAGTGATCTACTTCGCCATCCGAGTCCTCTCCAGGGGCGTACTCTCCGAAATCCACTCGATCCGTAACCGGGTACGGGTCCATAGGGCCAAAGTTGTCATAGAAACCCTGGTCCGAGTACCCAGTACGGGGTGAGATTGCGATCGGTTTTCCTGCCGGGTTTGCTTCTTCCTCCTCGGTCGAAACCGGTGAGGGCTGGGCGACCGGCGCTGGGATCTGATCGCGCTTAGTTGCGCGTCCTGCCGACTCTGATTCTTCCTGGACGGCTTGGTCCGGAGAGGTCCCCACGGTCGGCGCCATCTGTCGACGATCGGTGAATCGGCGATCTTACGGTATTCGTAGAATGATGATTACTGGGGGGTAGGGACCTCTAGGGCCCAAGTGCCAGGAGCTCTGACAGCAGGGGACAGCCGTTTTTATAAAGATTCGGGCCTCCCTCAGGATAATAACCCTACATCATGTTGCTATATATTGATTGGAGAACATGCTTACAATGGGGGGTGTATGTTAGTGGCTACCCTAGGCCTAATCGTAGACTAATCTAGCTAAACCACCGGGCCCGACTCCTTCGAGGCAGCGGGTCTTCTAGGGCTTCGCCTCCTGAGATCCAATGTTGCTTGTGCTGCGACTAGAAAGACCTGTCCTCCCTTATGGGATTGCTGATCTTTATATAGGGGGTTTCTAGGGTCGTACTGGACGTGGACTTACGCCCGAGTTGGACTCTGGTCTCCTTAAACGTGGGATTGACTTCCTAGTTTAAGGGGAGTCTTCCCTTCTGGAGAGGGGTTACCTTGTCGTCCAGGGATCCTTACCGGGTACGCTGTACCTTCCTAAAGTCCCAGGGAACCGTACACGGATACCCCTAATACGCGGGATACCGTACTATTCATCATCAATTACCTTAGGAGCTGTTTGGTAGCCTGTCTCAGGTAAGAAAATCCCACCTCATATAGTTTTAGGAGTGTTTGGTAGATTGTATGTCGTTCTGGCCATGTCCACCTCATACCCGAAAATCCACTCAGCCATACCCACCAGGAACCAAAAATTTGACCTTCCCTCCTCTGCTCTGCTCGGTCTGACCAGCTCGATCTGACCTGAAAAATGAGCCCGCTGAGCCCGCGTACGCGCGTCCTTTCCCCGCTAGGGTTACTCCCGAGCGCGCGGTTCCTCTCGCGAAAAGTTCCCCTCCAAGCCACCCCCCGCTGCTGGCTCTCTCCATCCGGCCGCAGATCCGCCTCCGCCCGCCCAACTCCACGCCGCCCCCGCCCGCCCACTCGACTCCACGCCACCCCCACCCACCCACCCGCATCCACGCTACCTCCACCTGCCCGCCCGCCCGCCTCCGCCGCTTCAACATTACCTCCGTCCGGCTGCCCTGACGCTGACCACGCCACCTCCCGGCTACCCCGACACAGGCCCCACCTCCGCCCGGCTGCCCCGACGCCGCCTCCGTTCGGCCACCTCCACACCGACCTTGCCTCAGTCCGGCCATCCCAACGCCGCCTCCACGCCCGACAGCCATCTCTACTTCCCCGCCTCCCCTCTGCCACCTCAACCGCCGGGAGCTTCCTCAACCGGAGCTAGCACAAACGCATCGAGAAGGTGATGTGAAGCCCACCATTGTCCTCTCTCTCCCCCAAATCCTTGCTCGGTTGAATCAAACATACACTTGTTTCTTATTCAAACATACAATTCTGCTAGTGCATGGTTGCTGTCCTAGTGTTGCTGATGCTCATGCTTAGTCCATACGAGCGATATATACGTTGTTCTGGAGGTTACTGTTGAAGTATATGATCCGTGCCTTTGCTGGAAGAATGAACAAGCAAAACAAGAACTTCTCTTGCTAATGTATCATCTGATTCTGCTAGATTACAGCAATCCTTACCACATCAGTATGTCGCAGTAGTCAATAGTGAACCTTTCTATACTGTGACAAATACAACAGCAGTATGCATTAATAAGAATAGATTACATGTAGATGATATTTTTTTTGTTACATGATTATGCACTAGTGAATTGTCTTATTCTTTTTGTGCATAGGAAATAAAGTACCACATGATACAGCTCGTTCTATTATCCGGTTGTAAACTCAGTCTAAAAGTTACGGGTTGCTCTATATTACAACAAGGTCGAGGTGCATATTTCTGCAGGCAAACGTGGTGATGTTTCTTGGTGCGGAAATCTTGCTGAAATTATGTGCAAAATAATTTTCTCACCATGTCTCGTATTGTGGTGGTATTCTCATCATCATATGGAGAAGGTAGCCAAATCCAACTCATATACAGGCTACCAAACAGATTCTCAGCTTAACATGTCTTAACTAATACGAGCAACCAAACAACATCTCAGTTCAGCATGTCTCACTAAAAACAGGCTACCAAACACAGCATAGTAGTATTCACTCAGCATGTCTAAGATCAGCATATCTCAAGAGAGATAGTCATGTCAGAGAAATACAAGAGAGATAGTCATGCCAGAGAAATACAAGCTATCAAACACACTCTTACATGTCCCACGCAGCCTTACCCAACTTTGCCTATCTCGTGGTGACCAATTTTGTCGTCACAAAATGGGTGGCTTGAAGGAAGATCCGCAAGCCCTTCCGTGAGGTATTTGCCAAATCTGGGCTCCCGACTAGGCGACCAATGCATGTAAATTCTCTGGCTGGTTCTTGATCTGGGAGCGCATTCTGACAGCCGATAAACTTGATCTACGAGGCTCCCCAATGACAAATAGTATCCTTTCTACAAACATATCCTGGAGACCACACTACATCTGCTGCTGGAATTCTCCTTTGTACGATCGGTGTGGAGGCGTATTGCAATGTGGTCTAGGTTTAGTGAGCCTGACCCCGCAAATCGCCTTGCCTTCGGCGACATTACAAGCTGGTGGCTCAATCGCCACAAGGCGGTGCACAATTTTGCTGGGAAGGAGATGGCCAGAGCAACCGCTTCCTTGTTGCTGATAATGCTCTGGGAAACATGGAAAGAGCAAAACAGATAAATTTTCAACCCACAAGTCCATCGATGTGGATAGAGTCCTTGCTATCATCACTAGCAACCGATTCCTTGTTGCTGCTAATGCTCTTGGAAACATGGAAGGAGCAAAACAGATAATTTTTCAACCACACAAGTCCACCAATGTGGACGGAGTCCTTGCTATCATCACTGACGAGGCTGCGATGCGGTGAAGGCAGGGGATCTTGGTCTTGGAAACCTTGTATCAGGATCACATGATGGTACCTTAAGTTAGTGTTTGTTTATTTTCTCCCTAATCACCCAAGTTCTAGATCTCTTTTTCTGTATTTCGTAACCGTGTAATCCCTTGGTTGGATATCTCTCTGACTATCTTCGACAACAATAGCTCGTTATGCCTAATTCGTAAAAAAAGTTAGCTTACCACACTTTAGTAATAGGATGTGTAGCATTAAACAAGGGACATTGAACAAACATATCATCGGCGGGCCTTCTTAATGCGTAGGTTAGGAGGTGCTAACACTTTTCTTAAGTGTCCTATTTTTTATCTTAACACTTGAGTACCTGGATTGTAGCTAAAGCTATTGATTACATTTAGCGTCATATAACTTTTTTTTTCTGCAGGAAAGCGTCATATAGAATTAGTGTGATTCATATATAGCATGTGTAAGGAGTTATGAAATAGTTTGATTCTGCATAATAGCTTTTAGCCCATGATATCGATTCTGTCACATTGAAATTTTAGTCCACGGTCTGTCACTACATATCTTACAGCCTTTTTAGTAATCACTGATCGACAAAATTTCTGCGGCTTGAAGTATGCTGAGCATGTCACTTTTTTCTTTGCGAGGGAAACAACATATCACTTATCAATAGGGTTATTGTTCGGATGCTAATGCAAAACTTACAGCATTCCAAATGGAACGTAAGAAGAAATGAAAATATGAATCCTTTTGAAGTGAAATTACCTCTTAACTTAGAAGTTGAAACCTTCAAGGCTCCAACCGGAACTTGAAGTTTTGGTTGCAAATTTTGAACTTCACGTGGAATCTGAGAGGTTTCTCCTTGGGAGCTTTCTCCGGCCAGGGGACGACCGATTCACGGATACCTCGAGTGGCGGGGCGCTGAACCAGGTAGGCGTGGTGAGGGGCGAGGCAGCACCGCAGCAGGCAGAGACAGGGGCAATCGAACGGGTTGCGCCGAGCCTCTCCGTGATCCAACGGCTCGTAGGGCCTGCAGAATGCCGAAATCGAAAACCTTTCTCCTAGCCTACTCCCCAAATTCCCTCATCTCGACGCCCTCGGCTCTCCACTCCCGACTCAAACGCCGCCGAAAGCCCAAACACAAAGGGTCACACCCAGAAGAGAAGCGCCTCCCCGCCCGCAGCGATGGACATCTCGGCTGGCGGCGGCGGCAACTCCCTGCCCACCACCGGCGCGGACGGCTCGAAGCGCCGCGTCTGCTACTTCTACGACGCGGAGGTCGGCAACTACTACTACGGGCAGGGCCATCCGATGAAGCCGCACCGCATCCGCATGACCCACGCGCTGCTCGCCCACTACGGCCTCCTCGACGAGATGCAGGTGCTCAAGCCGCACCCCGCCCGCGACCGCGACCTCTGCCGCTTCCACGCCGACGACTACGTCTCCTTCCTCCGCTCTGTCACCCCCGAGACGCAGCAGGACCAGATCCGCGCGCTCAAGCGGTTCAACGTCGGCGAGGACTGCCCCGTCTTCGACGGACTCTACAGCTTCTGCCAGACCTACGCAGGCGGCTCCGTCGGCGGCGCCGTCAAGCTCAACCACGGACACGACATCGCCATCAACTGGGCCGGCGGCCTCCACCACGCCAAGAAGTGCGAGGCCTCCGGCTTCTGCTACGTCAACGACATCGTCCTCGCCATCCTCGAGCTCCTTAAATACCACCAGGTATGTGCTGTATCATCTTATCTGTCGCCCTTATTTGCTTCAATTTTGCAAAATTCTGTTCCTTTATTAATGTCTTAATATTATGCATTTGCAGCGTGTTCTTTATGTGGATGTTGATATCCACCATGGGGACGGTGTGGAGGAGGCGTTTTACACGACGGACAGGGTGATGACAGTTTCATTCCACAAGTTTGGGGATTATTTCCCGGGGACAGGAGACATTCGTGATGTTGGGCACTCCAAGGGGAAGTATTACTCCCTGAATGTCCCATTGGATGATGGTATTGATGACGAGAGCTACCAGTCGTTGTTTAAGCCTATCATGGGCAAGGTTATGGAGATTTTCCGCCCTGGTGCAGTGGTGCTCCAGTGTGGTGCGGATTCCTTGTCGGGTGACCGATTGGGCTGCTTCAACCTATCCATTAAAGGACACGCAGAGTGTGTGAGATTCATGAGATCCTTCAATGTCCCGCTGTTGCTGCTTGGTGGTGGTGGGTATACTATAAGAAACGTTGCACGATGTTGGTGTTATGAGGTATGTAAGAGGGAAATTTCATGGCAAATCACGTTGTCTAGGGCCTTTCCACTTCTGTTGTACACTACTCTATTTATTCTAATGTCTTTGTCTAATTAATTGAGTTGGAGCCATCCAGTTGTATAAAATAAGAAATTTACTCTAGCATCCTCTGTAGCACCAACACTATGCCTAACATGCATCAGCTTGGCAAAGTGAGACATTTATGAGTACTTATGCAAAAATATCATGTTATATAAACTTAGTTCTCTGCTACATATGCCACTAATGCAAAGAAGGTATGTTGTTATCTCGTTTACATGTGAAATCCTTAACTACTGTTGTTATGTTAATAACGGTCTTATGCCTCTTCACATAATCTTACCCATAAAGCTTTCGTGGATTACATAGATGTTGTTGCTATAGTTTCTGTTTTTGTAAAAAGGGAAAATTATCAGCTTAATGAGGTTTCTCCTGTGTTTGAAATCCATGAAACATTCCATCATGCTTGGTCCCAAGAAATTGTTAGGAAATTATTGCTTTCTACCTAGCACACATTGTGCTTTTTGTTGCCATACCACCTCTCACCCTGCACATAATAATGTTTAGCTTTGAATCATATTGTCTATTCGTAAAACACATTCCTTTGATTGGTACCGATGTTTTAAGCTGTGTGCTACAGTGGCACTATCGTTGTTTCACTCCCTCTTAACATGCTGCTGCACAACAGAAAAATGCATGTTCATATGTTGTACAGCTACAACTACTATAGGGATAATAGCAGTCCGCTTTAGTGGAAATAGCGGCTGCTACTCATCATTACCCTTTTTTGCTTGATTATTGATTCAAAATCATAAGTCCCAAGCGTAAACGCTAATAAAAATTTACTCTTAAACCTTCAAAATCCTTGTATT
Source organism: Stipa capillata (assembly GCA_019208055.1). Classification (NCBI taxonomy): domain Eukaryota; kingdom Viridiplantae; phylum Streptophyta; class Magnoliopsida; order Poales; family Poaceae; genus Stipa; species Stipa capillata. The sequence continues at coordinate 27,923 of JAGXJF010004856.1, forward strand.
GTACTTTTCTTGTGCGAACTACATGCTGTAACAAAATTTAAGTACCGGCACAACATCTGATTTTGCTAATTCTTAATTAAAACCATGCTATTTAAATGCAATATTTAAAATAATATATTTGAAATTGTAAACAACACAGCAAAGTAGAATAGTTTCTGTGATAGCTATTTTATGTTGCATGACACCATGATAATTGCGACTTAAACATTAATGGATACTACGTTCTCTAGTTTTATTTGACTGCAGTTACTGACTTGTGTCAATTTAGTTATTCCTTAGATGGAAAAAACATGCTTATAGTGTGTTTTGAGCTTATTAGATGCCACAAGTACTTAATTATTCTTATTAACTGTTTAATAATAAATAGGTTTGTGTTTTTAGTAACGCATGAAACAAATATTGCTTATTTCTTCAAAGATTAACTCCTTCTGTTTTCAACTGATCCATCTGTCTATGTACAGTTGATCATAATTTAATTACTGAAGTTAGACAATACTAGTTGCTAAACGTGCATTTGCACGGGCTAGATACATATCATTCCGTCTCTCTGATTAATGTGGAAGTTTCATCAGTCATTAAATTGAAGTATATATAAGCTAAATTGTAATCACCTGTTTTGTCTGCTTTATCATGCACTTCTATTCTATAGCAATTTTGTGATGAAACATGCTATGTTTGTTCTCTTATGTTCGAGTGGTAAAGGTGTACTCATAATTAATGTAAGAATGTATCAGTAAATTTTGTGGCCGATACAATCTAAGTGGTATATGCACTCTTGTAAAATGCAAGTGACACGAATGTTTGATAGTTTTAATATTTGGGGATGTTGCTTTGTCCTAAGATGGGAATTTCACGTCATTATTTGGAAAGAAAATGTCATATCAGGTGCTTGCTGCCTAGAGTACGTTAAGGAATAGTCAGAGAAAAGGACTCTCTACATACGGATCGCTAGACTTGATTGTAACACATGTATGTTTCTTGTATCAATACGACTTGGACCGGTAGTTTTCTTGGATGTTTATTTTTTTGAGGAAAAAAACTGTAGGAAAGGCTCCAACAGTACGTTATCGGTTTCATATCAGTTAAGATTCTTTTTTCCTCTGATTAACGTGGGAGTTTCATTTTTTGATCTAAACCATTATAACTTGGTCCCACCAGTTGAATGGCTTATATTGTTCTGTTTCCTTCGATTAACGTGGGAATTTCTAGAGAGTCTGTAATTAGTATAGTAATAGAAGATAGATAGATGTACATTATGATTATGAAAGAATTGTTAAAAGTGTTTGGGGCTTCTATTGCTTTTCTACATATGTTTTTCAATTTTCACCAATATAATTACTTATGTTCTTTTTTCCTTCTTTGTTTGTACAGACAGGAGTGGCACTTGGTCATGAGCTCACTGACAAGATGCCTCTAAATGAGTATTATGAGTACTTTGGTCCAGATTATACTCTTCATGTTGCACCAAGTAACATGGAGAACAAAAACACACACCAGCAATTAGATGAAATTAGATCAAGACTTCTCGATAATCTTACAAAACTCCGACATGCTCCTAGTGTCCAATTTCAAGAGCGACCTCCTGAGGCTGAGTTACCTGAGGTGAGCTTTCTAGTAGCTATTTGTTTTTTCTAAAATACATCAGATACAACGGGTAAGGCATCACTGTATTGTTCTAGTTGCTGTGAACAACACTGTGTGACCATTTATGTGAAGGGTAAATGTTAACCATGGTTCTGCTAAAGTGCTAATTGTCATGCTGGAAACTGCAAGAAACACAGATGGAATATTTTCTTATAAATATAAGTATAGTGATTAACGAAAACTAGTAGATGCCTTTTGTCTGTTTGAAAATGGCCAAAATACGCTTTCCATGCCAGTCCTCGCCCTCCTCATGCATTCCTAGTCTGGCATGTGTGCACCTTGAAAGTAGTGAATTGCAGTTTGTCCTTGCCTAATCTGCTTATTTTCGTTAATTTTGCTGTGTATATGGTCTGTATTTGGTTCATTGGTTTGTCTGGACTCGTAAGTCATTCGTTATGCGCATGTGATTAAATTTTACAAAAAGTTATTTCGCCATTTCATACAACCAGCTAATGCTTCATAGGCATTATAGGTATGCCCTCTTTATTTACACTTTGTTCTTTTATCAGGTTGGATCATCTTTGAAATTATTCGTCTAGTATACTGTGCACTAAGGGTGTGTTTGCTTCGAGCCCAAGTCTAACTTACCAAAAATGTGGCTAGCCAAAAGTTTGGCGAAGGATTTGCTTGCCCATGATTTGGCCAATGTTGGCAAGAAAAATGAACTAAAACGGGCAAAGGGGCATGGGTATGCCAAATATTTGGCAATCATCCAAACAAGGACCAAAATTTTGATCATGACCATAAAATTGGTAGGGTAGACTTTGTCCACAGACCAAACATACCCTAACGCTTCACATTATCTCCATGGACCATAATGTTTAAATCAACTTTAAAATTTGTCAAGTTGGATGTGTATTATTTTAATCAGTTCCTAATAGAGGAACCAATTGTCTGATGTGATTCAATTGATAGCCTTACAACTTGGTAACCTTTTCAAATATCTATATGAAGACCTTTTTTCTCCGTTCACTTGTTGGGTTGGCTAAAGACCAAGGGGTTCATAGCTAAGAGCTATCATATTTGTCTTGCTACCATAGTACCATGTTGACCTGAGCAAAATAGTCGAGCAATGTGCCATCATGCAACATATCGATATTTTGGTATTAGCTCTACATGTGATCAGTAATGCTCATCCGCTGTAGTTGTAGTTTTGGAAGTGACAACATCATTTTGGCTAAGTTGCATTTATGTTCGGTACAGCAAGATGAAGATCAAGAGGATCCTGATGAAAGACACCATGCTGATTCGGACATGGAAATGGATGATGCCAATCCTCTGGAGGACTCTGGAAGGTGTTTGTTTCTATTTGGTTCCTCAATCATTCAGGTGGTTATAGCAATACCATGTGTTCTGATGTATGTCATTTTCTTCTGTAGGAGGAGCAGTATTCAGAATGTGAGAGTTAAGAGAGAATCTGCTGAAACTGAGGGCGCAGATCAGGTATTTCTATTTTAACTCATATTGATTTAATGATATATGCATAAAGTTACGATTATTTGGTATATGATGATAATGTATGCTTGAAGACATGTAAGCAGCAATACTTATTGTATATCACGCATTCTGCTATTTTTCCTCTTTATCTTTGACCAGAAAACATTAGGAGAGGCTACTGCATTATATTAGTAAATAAATAGGAAGAGTATATGTACAAGCTGCTCTTTATCTCTTGCTGAATGACTATCTTATGCCTTTTTCAGAAACATATTGCATTGTTTTGGGCTGTGAAAGACATCCATGGAGAGTTAATGTCTTGTCCAGCATTTAGAATTTTAATCTTAGTTTCACTAGCACTTCTGAATCTTATGAAGTTACGCATCTGATATATCAAATTAATAGGAATTAAAATAGCTTAAGTGAATTAACAAATTATAATGTCGTGAAGTATAGTGTACACAGTGTGTACTTATGATAGTGCTCTTTTGAAAAAGAGCTACTACCATACATCCACATTGTATGCCGTGTCGGATATTAGCCTCGAAGCAATGTTAGTTATTAACGTTAAGTAAGCTTGTGAGGTATGTTTGGCTATGTAAGGCCAGTAATCTCTAGTGTGATGCTTGAGGTGGCCAATGTTTGTGGCAAGTTAAATTTCTCAAATGTTGTCATGGATGTTTGTGCACTTTATATTGGAATTAGTTGTAATAGTAGTTCTGTTTGACAACTACTCCCTCCGTCTAGCAATGTAGGTTGTTTTAGCCATCTTATTTGTCCACAAACATATGTTGTTCCTACAATTTCTAGTCACTTTTCTCTCCACTCTTCCTATTATACCCCCATGGTCATTACTCTCATCATGAAGTGGATGCCTTCCCAATGCTCCTTAGAGAGAGCACAAGAATTGAGAGAATTATGAACCTAGGAGCAAGAGAAGGGCATGGATGGTGGTCTTTTCAAACTATTCCTTGTGCCCATGGCCAAAACGACCTATATTTGTGGACAGAGGAAGTATCATTTCTCCCTATGAAAAATGGCACCTGCTGTGTATGTACTTAAGCAATTCCCATGTGGCCATGTATATCATGTATTTTCTTTACGTGAGCCTGTCAAAATCCTGTGCTATCTTTTACTTTTGAGGGCTCTTGCTTGTTGGTGCAATTGTAGCAAGAACATATTTCATATATCAACTTATATGACTTTTTGTAGATACCATGTCATTTTTTGTTTGTAATGTTTTTTTTAATTTGTATGCTGCAGGATGGTAATAGAGTAGCTGCGGAACATGTGAGGGGCACAGAACCTGTGGCTGATGGAGTTGGTTCCTCGAAACAAACCCCTGTAAGCATTCTTTTATTATGTGAACATAGTATTGCAAGAACTCCAGTAGCACATTGCACATATTACTCTCCTAGACCGCACTCTAACCACAGTTGCCTTTTTCTTATCGGTGATTACCATCTGTAGCCTATCGATGCAAGTTCGATTCTCATAGACGAGCCAGGTGCTCTGAGAGTTGAACCAGAGAGCTCAAACAAATTACAGGAGCAACCAAAAATGCATCAGAAACCATGATCGCCTATCTTAACTTAGCAACTGATGCCATCTGTAGCCCATTGACTCTATTGGACAAGCCAGGACAGTAAACAATCTGCTGCATCAACAAGTTATCTACCAGAATCCATGATGGTATGTGTAACTCTGGAACTGGTGGTGTTTTGTGCACTGCATTTGTGTTTTTGACGCAAATAGGGTTGATTCATCATGCCATTTGTAGCATTAATATAACCCCAGTTGCTGTAGAGGAATTGATGTAGTAATGCAATACATTCTGGACCCATCAACCAATGCTCTCGAGGAAGATGACACTCTGGCGCATGTGACTTAGCAATGTATAGCTAGGCAAAGGCTTCGTTTCCCTATATTTTCACATTGGAAGTGTGTTCATTGAAAAATATTTTATTCAATGCAAGTTCGTTGATGATTTGTGTATTCAGATTTTCTTGCTTTGTCCTTAACATTCTAATCGCTGAAATGATTGTGACTTTCATCTCTCTTTATCATACTAGTACATTTTACGTGGAGGTTCTCATTTCTAAATTTGTCGGTATGCACTGGTCAAGGTTTAGAAGAATATGCCAACAGATTGCAAGTTGGAACTTGCCGACGTTGAAAATAGACATCAATTGCTGATATCAAGCACACCATCTCAATGCTAGGAGAGACATACAGTTGGGAACTAGTGACCGATACAGTGTACTTGGATGCAGGGTGAGGAGAGGTAGTGTGGCAGCAAAGATGATCGCTCCACGGTACGGGTGCCAAATAGCAGCTCCATGCTCCTCGCGTGTATAGCATCGCTCACGCTTTTCCGTGAATTGCCGAGAACTCTGGATATATTTGCCAATTGGTTTAGCACCAAAATTTGCAAGTACCCATATTTTCCTCATATTTTTGCTTGGCCCAATTATTCCCCAATTGGCTTGCCAAATATTGGCAAGACAAACTTTTGCTACCAAACCAATCAAGCCCATAGTGCGATTGGTATTGGGCATGGGACACATTTCATTTTAGATGCACTTCGTTCTGATTGTACTTTGACAAGGGTATGATATAAAATTCCCTTCATTTATCGGGGAAACAACAAGCTAGTAGGATTTGGGATCTGTTACTTTCACAGTTTTGACTGAATGTACTTATCTATTGTGGATTTATGGGTGTGTTTGGTATGGACAATGGTGGATTGTATAGGGCCATCCACCTTCATAGGGATGCGGCTGGATGAGGAGAACCTGGAGATGAACCATATAACCTATTTGGTTGGGTAGATGAGATGAGCCAGTTTCTGTATGTGTGTGAATAAGAGTAAAGAGGCAAGATTAATTAACTAAATTATGCCTCTTAACTTTTATTAGCAATATCTTACTATACACTAATTAACACGTGAACAATAAGTGCCATTATCAACCCAAATTTCACATTCATAATTCCCAATTTACAATAAAACATACTAATTGTCACTCATGATTAATTGAGCAATACACAAGCCATGCACCTCCTCCCGGGCAAAGAAAGCGAAATGAACTTATCACCATCTAGAGAGAATATATACACCCTTTGTATGTCAGTATCCATTACGCAAGTTAAGATTTTGAGGAACCATCCCTTTGGGATGATGAAATTGTGTGATTAAGGGCTAAGGGTCCATGCACCAGACTTCAAATAGAGTTCAAATCCCTGTCCTTTGTCAATTCTATGTGTGTACCTATGAGTGCATTCGTGCATTCCTTTTCACTGGCATTCTCCCGGAGCTCGAGCTATAAGCGATATGGAGGCGTCAGTGTCTTGCTTCCGATACGATACGTAAAGTACATATACCAGCACATGGCGCTGGCACGTTCACGCATCACAGTTATGGTTGCCTGCTTCCAGGTCACAAAAATAGCGGCATATGAGATCGGTCTTATCCTGCCGACATTCGACGGTGACTCGTTCATTATTCAGAGTAGGACTTCTTGACTCCTATAATGTTTAGAGTATGCACTTGCCTGTCCACAACAACACAAGTCTAGCTAGGTCTTTGTTTTCGCATGCGTAGTTCCGTCTTCCTTGTATTTACGTACGTGCTATGTTGCTGGCTTCTCAGGAAATCCTTCAAAATGGATACTCGTGAAATGCTAGCTAGGTTCAATAGAAACCGTGCTAAACATATTTTGAAAATGTTTCGCAATAGATTCCATAGCGCATGAATTAGTAAAAAGGACGGCAGGTCCGTCTAATGTTTAGGTAGACGAAGCACCTGACTTTATTATTCCCTTGTTGGTGGATGGTGTATACGTAGCACTCTATCCTTTATGTATTGAATTGCATAATTGTCTGTAGAAGTATTTCTAGAAATATTGAATTGGCTAAGAGCATCTTAATTAACAGTTCTTCTCAGCCATTTCTTAAGGGATGCCACTTCAGCATTTTGATGATGTGAAGAAAAGAATAAGAGGAAAGAGAGTAAAGTCGTTTCTTAAAGAAAAAATGATCATGTTGCTAATACCAAGTACCAAGAAATAACCAAAATCCTTGTTAAAGTCTTGGCTCTTTCTTTCATGAAGTTGAAGCTCAATTAACATCAAGCACACATGTAATATTTTGTAGTTCTAGTAATAAGATGAAGAAACAAACTATTGAAGATGTTGTTTCTTTGCATAGTATTTTGTCTTCTCACTCCTCTTAGTTACAAGCTAAGAAACGAACTATTGAAAATGTTCTAATTGTCTCTAGAAGTATTCCTTTTCATTTAATGGTAGAGATATGCCTTGTGGCGCATTGACACGTGGACGGTTTGCAAGATTCAGTTGTCAAATTGTACTATATATATGGAATTCTTCAGAGTTTAGACCATTCTCTATAGTCATACACGCACCTACTCAAAAGTTCAGAAATTTTCTTTAGGTACTTCCCAATCAAATTTAAGCGTTTGCTTCAGCACACCCTTTTGCGAAAAGTTTAAATTAGTTGGTGCCCAAAGTAGTCGTATCAATTATGCTATAATTTAGTCATAAATTCGATCATCCACCATTTGCCATGTTTTGTTAATAGAAATGAACCAGCACTCGGCTCATAGCTCCCGTGTTCCGGTCAACAGGTAAGGCCGTAAGGGATTGCACGGGCAAAATGTCTTAGTGCGCCTAGGTAAAGTATCTAGCAATATACCACAGGAGATACAGCACCTAACAAACCTTGAGCTTCTTTACATGGACCAGAATTTGCTTAATGGAAAAATTCCTGACTCACTAGGAAATCTTCGAAAGTTGTTTCTCCTAAACTTATCCCAGAACAAACTTTCTGGACAAATTCCGCTTGCAATCGGCAACCTAAGTCAATTGAATGAGCTCTATTTACAGGAAAATAATTTGAGTGCCCAATCCCAGGAGCTATAGGAGACTGCAAAAGTTTGGAAAGATTGAACCTATCTTGTAACAGCTTTGATGATAGCATACCGAAGAAGCTCTTTACTCTTTCCTCCCTTTCCGAAAGTTTGCACTTGTCTCACAACCAACTCTCTGGGTCTATACCAGTAGAGATCGATGGATTAATCCATCTTTCCCCACTAAATATTTCCAACAACCAGTTGACTGGAAAAATTCCCTCAACTCTAGGTGAGTGCCTCCATTTGGAGTCCCTCCACCTAGAGGGGAATCTACTTGATGGGCGAATCCCTCAATCTTTCGCTGCATTGAGAGGCATCAGTGACATGGATCTTTCTCGAAACAACTTGTCTGGTCAAATTCCAGATTTCTTCGAGTCCTTCAGCTTTATGACACTTCTCAATTTGTCATTCAACAACCTAGAGGGACCCATACCAAATAGTGGGATCTTCCAAAATGTAAGCAAGGTGTTCGTCCAAGGGAACAAAGAGTTGTGTGCCATTTCGCCACTACTGAAATTGCCACTTTGCCACACAGCCGCATCTAAACAAAGGCCCCCTTAGGATTAGCTTCTCAAGAGCTTCTAGGTGGAAATAAGCTTTAAGCCAAACCTAAGGGCTAGCTTATAGAGAGCTTAATTTTTAAGCTTGATTGATTTCCTGTTGGTGGCAGGAAGCCTCAAATTTGAGGCTTCCCGAGCTTCTCCAAATCCTCACTTAATGCACCCATCGTTTGCCCTCAAACCTAGAACAAATTACAGAAAAACTGCCACCCGAACCTAATTTTCTATTCCCCAACCCTCCCTCACCCACAGCCCACCCCGAGCCCCTTCCTTGCCCATTGCGCCGCCTCCCCACTACCCTGCCGCGGGCTGCCGCTGCCTGCCGCGGGCTGCCGCCGCCTGCCGCGGACTGCCATCGCCTGCCGCGGGCTGCCACCGGCTGCCGCGCCTGCTCAGATCCGCCCCTTCCTCCGCCTCCCGCGTCCGAGCTCCGCCTCCCGCCATCCAAGCTCCGCCTCCCTCCCTCCGAGCTCCGCCTCCCGCGTCCGAGCTCCGCCTCCCGCCGTCCAAGCTCCGCCTCCCTCCCTCCGAGCTCCGCCTCCCGCGTCCGAGCTCCGCCTCCCGCGTCTGTGCCGAGCAGCGAAGACATCGGCCGGCAAGGCCCGCCGTCGTCCTCTGCCGGTCCACCCCCCGCCGCCATTCCCCCTCGGCAACGTCCAGCACCGAGCCGCTTGGAGGTTTTTCCCCCTTTTGCTTGCAAATGATTGCTTCTGTAAATGCTGAGATTGTTGATTTTGGAACCCTGAGATTTTGGAACGCTGAGATTGTTGATTTATGTCCATATACGAATTCATCTGCAGAGCTGTTCTGTTGTTGAGTTGTGTCAATGTGCTAGCTTTCTCTAGACAACCAATGGTTAGCTAGTGAGTATTTGGTAGAAATGCTAATTAAGTGGTGTAGTATTTTAACTTGTTGATGTGGATTGATCTCCAACTTAGATACCAGAGAGATTGCAATCAGGTTGTTCATATTTTTATTTGCAATCAGGTTGTTCCCTTCTTTTGTTTCTTCACTGCCCTCTCCTCTTTTATTAGCAATTTGTATATATAAAGAATGGATATGCACTGATGTTAGCTTATAGTTAATTGGCTAGTTTGTACTGATGTTAGCGAATGTATTAGTTGAAGTTGTTCAAGATTTAGGTGTCCATGCTTGCATTGATTCATTCTTCTACTAAGTGGGATAGCATATTCATTGCAGTGTAAAATGTGTGACTTAGTGAAGGGAGAAGGGAGAAGGCTGACTTAGTGAACCATATTTAGTGTAAGAGATAAGTACGGAATTTAGAGAAACCATAAACAAGAATAACTAGAGATAACTTCTAAAGTAAGAAGTAATACCTGAAAATGAAAGAGAACAAGTAGGCAAAGCGAATAGGAGTTTAGGGTTCCAGTTTTTGAATGGGAGGAGAAGAAGAAGCGCTAGACTTCTTTAATGATTGTTGCTTATTCGAACTATTCGAACTTATGTTGCTTATTCGAACTTGTGTTGTTGATTGTTGAACTATTAGAATTTGTAATGTCATGAACTTGTGTTGCTTAGTTATTAAACTATTAGAACTTGTACTGTCTTGTTGATCTATGTCTTATCAAGTGTATGTTGTGACCTACTTGAGATGTTCTTACATGTTTGTTGTGATTCATGTAATGACAGATGTTTTTATCACCAAGTACTAGTGGATCAAGTGAGGAGGAGATACATGGATCTGAGAATACAGAAGAAGAGTCCAATCTGCTTCTTATTGCAGCAGCTGCTATTTTGTATCAAGATAATGACGGGCACCAAGAAGGACAAGGAAAATTCCTTTCATGACAGGAATTCAGTGGGTTGAGGTAAAGATGCGTGATCCCAAGAAGTTTTATGATATGTTCAGAATGAGGAGAACAGTTTTTAACATGTTACATGATACATTAGTGAACAATTATGGGCTTAAGTCAACTCATTCCATGTGTTCTAAAGAATCATTAGCTCTCTTTTTATGGACTTATGGTTCACCTCAATCAAATATGAATGGTGCTGACCGTTTTGAACATTCAACTTGGACTATCAGTACAAGGTTTGCTGAGGTTTTAGAATGTATAAACAGATTGGCGGGTGATATTATTCAACCTACTGACCCTAATTTCAACAATGTTCACCGAAGACTTAGAAAACCTAGGTTTTGGCCTCATTTTAAGGATGCCATTGGGGCAATAGATGGCACACATATTGCAGTCACGGTGCCGGCACACCTCAAAGTTATTCATATGAATAGGCATGGTTATACGAGTCAAAATGTCATGGCAATTTGTGACTTCGATATGAGGTTTACTTTTGTGGTTGCTGGATGGCCTGGGTCTGTTCATGACACACGTGTATTTCTTGATGCTTTGGTGCAATATCAACATTATCCACACCCGCCGCAGGTAACTCATTTGTAACTTATGTCTTATTTTATCTATTAATCATGCAATATATAATGTTCATTCAATAATACATGTAGGTAAGTACTATCTTGTTGATTCGGGATATCCAAATCGAACCGGTTACCTAGCCCCATTCAAAAGACATCGGTATCATGTACCGGAGTTTCAAATGTCCGAACCGGTTGGCATGAAGGAGATGTTCAACCACGGTCATTCATCCCTTCGGAATGTTATTGAACGATCATTCGGTTGTCTCAAGATGAAATGGCGTATACTTCGTGGCATACCTTGCTACCCTGTTGACAAACAAAAGAAGATCGTTTCTGCATGCATAGCTTTGCACAATTATATTCGCGATAGTGCTCTACGTGATGAACATTTTGAGATGTTCCAAGGAGAAGAGTACGTTCAAGATGAAGTAGCAGGGGGTGGAGTGGACGTTGCTGCATCTAGTTATGATGATGGTACTATGAGCATAGTTCGAGATGGTATTGCGGCGAGTTTGTTTGCAGCGAGATGATTTGCTATGTGCAATCTAGTTATTGTTATTTTGTTGGAAAGAACTTGCAGAAGGTGCAAATCTATTTTGATGTCAAGAAAACTTGTAAACTTAACTTTTCTTTATTTAGTGCTGCAACTTGTCATATTATTATTATTTTGAATTTTTACATTAATTTTTCTAGCTATTTGTGCAAATAAACTATTCAAAACAACGATTTAAACTATTAAACAGCAAACAAACTCTTGTAGGGGTAATTCAGACTTTACATCCTTCAGCATACACAATAAGCTCAATTCCATAAGCCGTTCCTAGGGCTCACATAAATATCACTGGCTTATTTCCACCGCAGCTTATGAGGAGCTTATTTGGACAGCTAGCTTATGCACAAGCCCAAGCCGTTCCTAAGGGGGCCAAAAGCTTTCCACATTCTGAAGATAGTAGGATTTTCTGCTCTTTCTTTGGTCCTGTTATCATGCTTTGAAGTCGCTTTTTTGAAGAAGAGAAAGAAAGTCACACAAGAAGCTCATCCATCCTTCGAGGAGTTGAAGAAATTTACATATGCTGATTTAGTGAAAGCAACAATTGGTTTTCTCCTTAGCCAACTTGGTTGGTTCAGGAAAATATGGCTCCGTGTACAAAGGTAGAGTTGACTCAGTTGAGTCTGAAGGACATGCAGTTGCTATCAAAGTTTTCAAACTTGATCAACTTGGAGCAACAAAGAGCTTCCTTGCTGAGTGTGAGGCCCTGAGAAACACTCGTCATCGTAATCTTGTAAGCGTGATCACTGTGTGCTCAACAAGTGATCCGACGGGACATGAGTTCAAAGCTCTTGTTCTTGAATATATGATTAATGGCAACCTGGAAAGTTGGCTCCATCCAACACTCCACGAGCACCATCCGAAAAGGCCATTGTGTTTGGGTTCAAGAATAGTAATAGTAGTGGACATAGCTGCTGCTTTAGATTACCTCCATAACCATTGCATGCCTCCTATCGCCCACTGTGATCTGAAGCCTAGCAATGTCCTTCTGGATGATGCCATGAGCGCATGTGTTGGTGACTTCGGGTTGACTAAGTTCCTGCAAAGTTATGCTTTGGGGATTCATAATTCTACAAGCTTAGTGGGGCCAAGAGGATTAGTTGGATACATTGCACCAGGTAACAATTTGTAAATAGTAGATAGTTTATTTTTTGCAAAATATATTATATGCTCTTCTAGATACAGGTTTTACTTTCTTTTAAACTGTTACGATATTTCAGTTTCAACCCTTTTGTGTTAATTAATTGTCCAGATAATATTGCAGAATATGGCCTTGGGAGTAAAATCTCTACAGAGGGTGATGTTTACAGCTATGGAGTCATCATCTTAGAAATGCTCACAGGGAAGCGTCCAACCGATCAGATGTTCAAAGATGGCCTCGGCCTTTACAAATATGTCAAAAAATCATTTCCTCAAAAGATTGGCGAGATTCTAGATCCTAGAATCATTCCAAAATATGGGGATGAAGAAGCAGGAAATAATTTAGACCAAGAAAATCATCCAATGGCTGGAATAATGAGCTGCATCATGGAGCTCGTTGAGCTTGGTCTCTGGTGTGCTGCGGAGACACCTAAGATCGGCCAGCAATGCAGGATGTTTACAGTGAAGTCAACGCAATCAAAGAAGCATTCTCAGCACTGCAGTGCTGAGCAAAAGTACAACTGTTTCTGTTGCTCACATGTTGATGGTGCATGAAGACCTATGACTAGTTTGCTTCTTTTCTAACTTTATTTTTCTTGATTGAAATCATGTTATGTTGTAAATCGTCTTAATTTATGATTGTGTATGCAAACCGTCATTCAACCTGTCAAATAAAGTTCAGCATGGGAACTTTTCTTTCGACTTGGCTGGTTTCTTTTTTTCCTACGCCTAATGAACTACTAGTACTTTAAGCCTAACAATCGCACCCCTATAAAAATCTTAAACTTGCACATGGTGCGTCAGATCGTTAAACTTGAAAGTTGAAACGCACGTGCAAACGATATCACATTTCTTTCCTAGAAACCTGACAGAGCGCTGCCTATTCAACTAGAAGAAATGTGAAACCGGTAATTGCAAGGTGGGTTGTTTTAGAAAGGAACAAGCCAAGAAAAACCTTCTACTACGATGTGCGGACTACTCCCCTCCTATGGGTTCACTTTGCATAGGCATAGTTGCTGAGGCCCACTAAGCAATATCCTCAAAGGCCAAAGACGCCACCTTGTGGAATGTCAGACGTTTAGCTGTGAAGATCCGCCTGTTACGTTCCTTCCAAACATTCCAAATGACGTATAAAAGTGGCCACTTTCTAGTGCGACGCGTATCTAGCTTCAAGGAGGACAAAATCCCCTCCTACCAAAGCTCAACGGAGTGAAAAGACGCTAGGGGGATTTGACGTTGGACCCTACAGCCACCCATTAACCAGGTTCCACACCACGGTCAGGAAAGGGCAATCCTTGCAAAGGTGATATGTAGTCTCAGGGGTTTGCAAATACAATTGACAAGCCGGACTGTGAGGCCATCCCCTCCATGTGAGCATGTCAGTGGTGAGGATGCAATTGTGAAGCATGAGCCACCCATAAATCTGACATTTTGGTTCTGCTTTCGCTTTCCAAATCTTAGCCGCCTTGAACAAAGGGTAACTTTCCTGGAACTGGATCGTGTAAGCCGATCTAGCCGTGTATTCACCGGAGGTGGTGAGATTCCACCGGATGGAGTCTTCCGTGTTCTGATCAAGGGTGGTGTCACCAAGCAGAGTCTAGAGCTTGATGAACTCCGACAGCTACGCCGGGTTGACAATCCTAGCCACCGAGTCAGAGCAGGTGGCATTTTCCAGTGCTTTCTTTACTGATCTATTCTTCTTAGTGGCGATCTTGAAGAGCTACAGGGCCCACAGATGGAGTGGCCCGCCGCCAATCCAAGAGCCGTACCAGAACATTGCCTTCTCCCTATTCCCAATGGTGATCGAAGTGGAAGCTCTGAAAAGTTCCCAATCCGTGGCATCGCAAGGAATAGTAGATCCAACCCAAGGCCATCCTAGGTTGATCCATTGGTACCACAGCCAATGCAGGCGAAGGGCTTGACCAAGCGGTCTAGGTCCGCGATCCCCAAGCCACCTAGAGCCTTAGGTCAGCAGATAGTCTTTTGGTTGAGTGCCCACTCGAGGCCTATTGAACGTCGTCCCCTCTCTAGATGAAGCTTCTAGAGATGCCTTCCAGCTTATCCCAAACCCACTTGGTGATGTGAAGCACCGACAAGTGATACGTGGCGGATGATCCTACCAGCATGGGAGAGATTTTTGCCTTTCCAGCCCAGGAGCCTGGCACCAACCTTGTCAATGAGCGGCTGGAAATCCACCTTGTGCAACCTGCGGAAGTGAAGAGGGAGGCCCAGGTATTTCCCAGGGAAGGAGGCAATACGGTCATCCCACGCAGCGAGAAGAGCTCACCCTTGTTCGGGTTGGCAAAGATCCCCACGTCGTTAACATAGAAGGAGATATGCATGTTTGTATTCCCTTGAGGAGGCCATCACCGGTGGTGGTAAGCTTATGGGTGTCTCGATTTTTCGAAGAGAATATGAGATTGATTTGTGGAGGCGACTTTGACGATCTGACTACACGTACGATGACTATGAGCCTTAGCAATCGCTAAACCAACTCCAAAGATAGATGAGGACGCGGGAAGCAAAGCCAACCTGAATACGAGGTTCAATTCCCTGCAAGCAATCGAAGAACAAGCGAGAAATATAAAGAAGCAATCTGAAATTCTAGGTACGGATGAAGTATATTTATAATATGAGGTTCCGATAAGCGGTCATAAAAACTGGTTGTTGAATACAATCAACAGATGTGTAGTTGTAAGTGGCAATCTATTAACTAAACAAAATCCATGGATTACAAAGGCCCTTGGGGTATATTTATAGATGGAGGAAGACTCCTAGCCCGAAATGAATCCGAACCCTTCGGGTTAAACCGGCTGTGAGGCCGGTCTGATCGGCCGAAATCCAGACCCTTCGAGTTGGGGTCCGGGCGGAGGTCCGGGCTGTAGCAATCCAAATGTTCTTCTAGACCCTCTGAGTGAAGGTCCGGGTTTTGACAAGGACCAAAGCTTGATTTGATATCTCCTTTGCTCCTTCTTTGGTCTCTGTCATCAAGCAATTATGGTGACTTTAATGTCCCAAAGTCTTCACTTGGTGTTCTCTCTCTTGCCAAAGGCTTTAGGTCCGATCCTTGGTTCCTTAATACAAAAGAATATCGGACTTAGGCAGCATCATATTCATGTGAGAATCATGTGAATTACCAAGAATCAAAAGTACTTGATAGTTGATATGGTGAGCATAAGCTCTAGTCATTGGACCTTGTAGTGCCGGTACTTGGGTGGGTGTATCTGTAGTAGGAATGTTTTCAAGTTTGAGGAAGAGCTTAGGGTTTTCAACTAGCGAAGATCCTAGAGCAAGTTGTGGACATGAAGGAAGTTGTCATGGATGCATCACTTCTGAAAAAAGCTCTCTGAAGTTTGGACATCAAGAGGTCCAGGCGTGGGGCCAGATGGTTAGCCAAAAGCTTGGACAAAATTTTGGAGATGTTGTGGATACGGTTAATTGGCCTATAGTCTATCACACGAGCTGCGATAGTCTTCTTGAGGAGAAGAATAATGTTTACCGAGTTGACCAAGTTTGCAAAATCCTCATGGAGGTCAGCAAGAAGCATGATAGCATCCACCATATCCATCTTGATTATTTCCCAACAGTTCTTGAAGAAGACTCTGATGAAACCATTTGGCCTAGGCCTTGATTGAAGACAAGGAGAAAATCGCGTTTCTAATCTCTTGCTCGTCAAAGGGTAAGTTGAGATCAGAAAGGTCAAAGGGCTGGTATCCTAGGCCCTCCGATTTTAAGGTACACTGTCGCGTCGTTGAAGTGCCCAGGTACCATTAGAAGTGGGAGTGCAGCTTATTCTAGAAGCCCACTCCAATTCATGTTGCTAGCTAGAAGTCTCAATTTAGAGGCTTCTCGAGCTTCTACGAGTCCTGTTACAACTTTGCCACTGAACTAAAAGAAATTATAGTGAAATGCCATGGCATATATATCTAGAGAGAGTGCTTTTTTTGCCCATTCTCTTGCCCCCATCCCCGCCGCCTCCCCCTCCATCCCCTGCCTCCCCCGCCTGAGCTCCTCCCCCGTCTCCCCCGTCGCCCGAGCCATCCTCCCCCGCCCGAGCTCCTCCCCTACCTCCCCGACCGCCCGAGCCATGCAGGATCCGCGCTCCCCGCGCCGCCCTCCATGGCCTCTCTCACTCAACCCGGCCGGATCCACCCTCCCCGCCCTCCACCTCACCCGAGCGGCACGGCGCCGGATCCAGCGCCGCTCGCGCCGGCCGGATCTGCCCTCCCCGCACCGACCCCTCCACCTCACCCGAGCTTCGCCACGCCAGATCCCGCGCCGCCCTCCCGGCGTCGCACCGCCTCGCCTGCCCGGCCACCACGAACGGCACCACGTCGCCGCTCAGCACGCCCTCTCTGGCGAGGATTCCGATGGGAGGCGCTTCTTCGTCAACTGGCCCTCCCCGCGCCACAGCCAATCTACACCCTGTGGGTAGAAGAGTGGAAGGAGCTCAAGCTCAGAGATGACGTCAGGACAAATATTGTTTCAGTTCTGAAAGTTGGAAACAGCTGAAGAAATTTAAATTTTTGCGACTAATTTAGGTAACTGAGTTAGCATAGATGATTGTAAATATCCATAGGATTGCAGAGGCACTGCATTATGATGTATCTGTTCTTCATCTAGAGTACATTTCCTATTTGCTCGTTATTAAAAAGAACATGTGTACTTGTTCAGTTCAGAGATTTTGAGTGGCAACCTGCCAAGAGCAAGCAGTCCAATTGTTTCTGCAAGTTTCAGCTTAGTTATTCTTCCCCTTTGTACTCTAGTCTTCTCAAATCTAGCATCAATTTTCTACACCTGATGTTCAAGTTGGGAGAGACCATTTGTTCAAGTATTGTCGTTTTATCTTTGAAATTGAATTATGTAGGCACTTGTTCAAATAAATAGTTTAAAACATCAATTACATCAATTAAACAACAATCAAACAAGTTCAGAATATTTTAGAGTTTTCACTCTTCACCATATACAATAAGGTAAATATCTATAAGCTATTCCGAAGAGACAACTATAAGGGTGTGTTTGGTAGCCTGTATGTCTCTAGCATGGCTATCTCTCCTGATACAGACTGAGCCTGGATATGCTGAACGCATACAATTGCACAGTGTTTTGGTAGCCTGTATATGCTGAGACATGTTGAGTTGAGATCTTGTTTGGTGGGCTGTATCTGTGGTCTAGATATGGCTGAGAGGCTTTGCTGAGAGGTTTTGGTGGGTTTAAGGTCAGCCATGCTGACTAGGGAACCTCCACTTGTGGGTTCTCTTCTGGGCATGACTGAGAGGCTTTGGTGGGTTGAGGTGGGCATGGCTGAGAGAGCTCATACATCCTACCAAACACTGAAAAGTGGGTTAAGAAGAGAATAGATGAGGGGATGCACTCTACCAAACACACCCTAAATGAATTGGCTTATCCCACTGCAGCTTATCAAGAGTTTATTTGAAGAGCTAGCTTATGCACAAGTCTAAGTCGTTCCTAAGAGGACCTTATCCTCCCGGGAGACGGCTATTCCAGAGTCGGTCAGGAGGACCTAAATGAAATTTTTGCAGACACCTACCACTTGCTTTGATGTAACTTCGGAATGCCGGCATGTACGGCTTTTGAGGGTCTTTTGTAGCTCGCGCTCTGAGAGACGGGCCAATGACCTCCTTGGCAATCGCAATCTGGGTTATTATCTCCCACATTCGCTCGGTTCCGGCACTTCAAAGCTTTAGCGGTGCAGCAGAGCTTGATGTCAACAGAAACCAAAGAACAACTAACCTCGGCCTTGACAGACACGCGGATGATGCCCTCGCGCTGGAGCACGGAGAGGTCGTGGATACGGTCGAAGGATTCCTGCTGCCACTTGAGTGATTCGGCGTGGCGTCGCGCGGCGGCCTGGTCGGCAGTGAGGCGGCCGCGGGCCTGAGGATCGAGGATGAACTTGCGACGTGATGGTGTCCTGCAGGAGGTCCGTGTGCTGTGTACACGTACGGTGTATCCCATCGCGGTGTTGCCGCCGCCGCCTCTTCTTCTCGGCAAGCTCGCGGGTTGGGTGAGGGAATCTACCACATCTACAGATATCTCTAGGAAGGCTAGAACCACTCCAATCCTAGACCTCCATTTCCTCCTAATCCTTGCAGCAGCAGAGGAGAATAAGTAGCCATGGATACCAGCTAGATGATAAGCCGAAGCTTCCCCATGTGGGACTCCTCAAGCTGCTACCATCCAACGACCCCTCCACCGCGCCTCCCATCCTCCCTCGGCCCAACGCCCAGGTCGCCCCCAACTGCGGCAGGAAGCGCGAGAACTCCAACACAGGCGGCGTCCGCTGCCAGCACCCGCCCCTCGGTCGAGATGGACCAGGGTCGCATCATACTCGCATTTGGTTGGTTGTTAGATACCCGTGCAACTTGGGTTTGGGTTCCATACGTCCATGTACTATGTATAACATATACTTATCCTTTCCGCTTCCTATCTGCAGTTTACTCCAAACAAAAGGGTCATCTAATCTTCGGTTTCTGCAACTTATTTGGCATCGAGTAATTTTCCATCATCTCAAGAAAGTGTCTCACTGTTTACTTGATTCTAGCAACCGTTTCGTGTTGAATGATTTGACTTTGTCAAGAGCAAGAATACAAATATAATTTACCGAACAATTAAATAGGATATACAAATAAAGAACCTCTTTCGAGAACATAGCAAGTGAAGGAGCTTCAACTTCATGTACAGTACGGTTCATTTTGTAGAGAAATTTTCAAAGTTATGCCACTCCACGAAGCAAGCTACTCCAATTGCTATTCTGATATAACCTTTATTGTGGCACCTGATCATAGAGGGAACATTATTTTATAGCAAGCAGAACATAGCCCTTCAATGAATTATCAAACATTCCTACATTTAAAAAAGGTGATGCCAGATAATGACTATGTCAAGCAAGTTTGCACAACTGTAAGCTAACCAGGCTCGTTGTGATCAAGGATTACTGGGAGGGTGCGATTCCATACTTGCTATGGGAGTTCAATAGCACATCGCAGATTGGATCTTGGTATGAAACTTGGAAAGTTGAACGACAATGTAGCCACATGTTGTGATGCTAAAACAAAGGAAAAAAAGGATTAGTCAATAGTTTCTTACAGAAATAAATACTTCATGCTACATATGTTTCATTGACGAGTTTATTAAAGTTTCACATAAACTAAAGCTGATCACATTACTTAATAGAGTAGCTATTCTCTCGAGCAGGGAAGTGCCTCGTACATATGAATCAAACATAATCCTGCGAAGCTACTCTCAGAGAGAAGCATAAAATATTATTGCTATATATTAAGTAGGAGAATGTATGCATCATATACCTAAGATGAAACAACCTACAAGCTACAAATCATGCTTGCATAAAATTACAGCAAATATCTGATAGCAAGAATTCATCAGCATGGACAAGATCCATTTTTAGTTAGCAGGAACAAGGTTTTATAGTATTTGATAAGTAGCAGTAATTACTAATTACACTGTATGATAAGATGTACATGCAAGACGTGTCCTAACAAGTAATGCAGTACATTCGAAGTTGTAACAACCAGAAGAATCTGAATATTATCTAATAGTATGCAGAGGCATTGTATGCTTAAAGCTTCGAAAAAGAATTATGTACCTCCCGAAGCATATCAACAAGCATATCCAAATGACAGATGATATCCAAGTCAACTCCTTATGAACAACCCATACCTGTTGATTTGTCATCAAAGCTTAACCATGTGGCTTTGTGTTGCACATCAGCGAGCAAAATATCCAAATATAAATAATGTGCATTCCGAACAAGAAGGTTTTTGAGTTGTTTCAGATAGGTCCAGGTATCTTAAAATGCATGTTTTTGTCCCTAAGGTGCAATAAATAAGTTCAAACGTCCTGACCAGACAAGGTGCACAGAGTGGCTCACGTGGCGCCAACTCTACAGTTCATCCCCACCAATGATCTTGTTGCATATTGGATGCCGACTGAGCCAGTTTTCCAGACAAGCGATGATCAACTTCAGAATATGGTGTCTTTCTTAGGGCAAACTAGATACCATGGTCTTCCAAGCGCTAGACCACAGTATCTAGATCAAGTGAAGAGGCGGAATATAGTGGAGACGCCAACGTGGCTGCGAATCATGCTGGCTAAGAAAACTTCCCCGAGAGCTTCATCAGCCTTTGTCAAAGGCCACCGTAGTCTACTGTGATAATGTCAGCGCAGTTTATCTACCAACTAAACCTGGGCAGCATAGATACATGAAACACATCGAGTTGGATTTCACTTGTGGAAAGGTTGCAATCAGCCAAGTTTGTGTAACAGATGTACCGGCATCAATCCAGCTCACTGACATGTTTAAAAAAGGATTACCGAAGCATATCTACCAGGACTTCAACATCCAGCCTTAACATCAGTCCTCCATAAGTTGTGACTGCAGGGAGGTGGGTTTAAGCTGTAAGACTCACACCTTCAGCTAACTCACTCCACTCTTCTGGCTGACCCGCTTCCCATGGTTATACATGGCTGCATGGCACTGTGCAGTATGTCTCGCCTAACAGATTCAACGTTTGTTGCAGCTCCCGTGCGTTAGAGCAGGTCCTTTCGTTAGCTTTCTTCTTAACCTTATTACACTTATCCACTGTACATTGTACACTATTTATAGCCGTGAGTACAACAGTCCCAAGTGTGGCAAATACTCGGGATTCTTTCCAATGAGAGGGAGGCAGATGGAGGAACGGAGAGAGCAGAGAGAAAAAGGGAAAAGAAGAGAGGGTGAGCAGGGATTATGTGGAGGGTCTATGTCGCGACACCGAGTGACATGTTAAGATTGAGAAACCATTCTTAAAACTGGCCGTAGGGGGTAAGTGGTCTGGTATCAATTAGGGGTGGTGTAAACCGTTTCGATCTTTAGGGGGTGTTGTAAACCTGTCGAACTTTAGGGGGTGAAGTGAACGACTATGATACTTCGGCGGAGTAAAGTGGACTTCTCCTTACTGAGTACACATTCTATCAGTAGACTAACCAACCAGGTCCACCTGTAAGCGACACATGCTTGGTCAATAGAGGAAGTTGCCACATGAGCCAAGTAATGGACAGTCATCCTTATAGCATGATACTGAAGGGGCTAAATACATTGGTCTCCTCCAACCCGAGTGTATGCTGTGCACCTAAAGGTCATTAATTTCTCTGAAAACTTTGATGACAGACACAATACATATCTACCATGTCATACATTTTGAAATCCAAATTCGACCCACAGCTTGATAAACAAAAAAGACAAATCCAGCTATGATAGTGTTAATGGGCCAAAATTATATCTCAATTTGAATTAGCTACTATTCATAGCAGGATTTGTCCCTTTTTAGTGTTTCTCGAGCTGTGGGTCAAATTTGGAATTTGAATTTTTGTGACACAGTGGATGCATATCGTGTCTATGTTGTCAAAAATTTCAGAGTTTTTTGATGACTTTTATTGAGCGTTTCCTGCCTCAAGTGCATCTGGCCGGTGAACCAGATATGTCCTCCCTCCATCCCACCTTTGCAGCGTTACCTAGATGCTGATTCGTACAGACACTGAGGCACATGAATTACCATGTTGTCGCTTACGTATCAAACAGGAAATTGTTAAGAGTGTAGTTTGGTGATAGGTGTGTCAAAGAATGTGTTGTTTCAAGAAAAATTTCCTTAAAAGTGTAGTTTTCTGATAGTTTGGTCAAAATATGTGTAGCTTCATGAAATTTATTCTAATTTCTTTGAACAATTACGAAAATTTGAAGATGACTCACCGATATTGCAAAAACATTTATATAGAAGTCAATCAAGGTTGCGGCCATCCACCTGAGTGCACAAGAGAGTAGTAAGGTTGAGGTTTCTAATTGACAACACAAGTAAAATTAGGTAAAACCAACCAAATATTTCAACACTTTTTATTGTTTGCATCATGAATAAGAAAAATCTGCTTAGCTAATACCTACGTTGTTAAATAAATGGAAACAAACATTCTCGTAAATTATTCAAGAAAAAAAAACAGCATTGTCGTAAATGTCAACATCGTTACAATATTTACTTAGGGCTTGCCTCCAACAAGTCTCTTTCAACTCTGGATGGGCTTGTGCTCAACTATGGTGAGTGCTAAGTACTCCAGACGTGATCGTTCAAAATTGACTATTATAACTTCAGCATTGGGGCTTCTAGTAGGGATGCAAGTTTGGGCAGGTTGGGCCGACCCACTGGGCTATCTAGTTATTTTGCCATGTGTACAAAGTTAATTGGCCCATTTAGTTTTTAAAATAAAATAGACCAATATGGGTCGTGGGTCGGTCCACTCCCATCCCTGGCTTCCAGCAAAATTCCCATATCTCAGCTTTCTCCACATTTCGAAACTACCTTGGGCTTTATGTCTATTCTAAGCTTGTGTAGTCTTACATTTAATCACTGACTTCTGGTCTTTTATCCGCTACATTTAGCTGTAAGTCCGATACTTCAAAAAAGATATGTCGCAGAAACCGGCAAATATAAATTAATGAATGTATTCACTTACGGTGTCAACAAATCCTTCCTAAAAGGTAGTCCGTCTGTTACAACAGTATATATGACAGCTGCAGCCATGAGTACCCCCAAAATGCTGAAAATAATCCTCCCAGTTATGACAAAAGAGCACTTTCTTTGGGGTAGATTACCTTGCCTGGGAAGTTCAGATACACCACAAGACAAATTAACATCAATATAAATTATAGAAGATGCAATTAACAACTGATGTATGAAAAAATTGCATTCCTTGGGCATTCGAAATGTAATACAACATGGTGATCACAGAATGCAGTTTGGCACTAAGGAATGGGTGTGCAATAGAGTGTACTTCTTCAGTATGTTATTCAACATGTGGTATGCAACCCCGGAATTTGGTGTTTATTGATGTACGTGTAAAATCTGCAGGGATAAAATCTTTCACGAGTCCCTACGAAGTATCAATGATACTGAGGAATACCATTAAGTTAATCATGAAGGTTAGTATAAACTTATTAAAGATATATGAATGATGCACTTCTTTGCAGAGTTCCAATTATTAAAGCCTGAATTATGCTGTCGAGAACATAGTTGACTCAAATCAATTAATACCCTGCATACAATGGGAATAATTTGATTATATACCTGAGCAATAAAAGATCAAGTGGATCTTGGGAAGGCCCGGAAGGTGTTATTTCAAATAACTTGTTAACAATATAAGCACATGTAGCAGCACTGGGAAGATAAACGAGAAAAGGTTATCACATCAAGTGAAACAGAGCGCCTCCATTCAAACAGACATATGAAAGTTTACGAACAAGCCACAAAAAATTAAGAGGATAGTAGAATATTTAGCACGAAGGAATAAAGTACCTGCCGAAACAAAACAACATTACTACCCAGAAGACAGAATTAATCCAATTTACTTCCTTGTAGATAACCCAAGTCTGAAACACCATAAAAGAAAGAAACACCTCTAGCTCAAAGTCAAGTTGGAAATAATGTGTTTAAGTTAATATTCTGTACACAAGTAGCAACTAATTAAGTCAAAGTTGGCGTGCTCAATCCCTGCAGAACAAATCATCCTCAAGTTTACATAAAAGGTGGAGTGTAGAAATTATTCATATTAATCAGTGGGGAATAGCTAATTTGGATAAAAGAAAATTAAACTTTCTATGTTAATTTTCTCAACGTGCAAAGATAGGAATTGATGCAAATATGTCATGTGCACAAGGTTACAGACAGCCGGCCGTATGGCCCCAAGTGACGCAAGGGAGGGCCTGCACACAATAGGATGTCACCTAGCTCGGCTAGGGAGTCGGCAAGTTACTTAGCTGCACATCTTATCTCTTAGCTGCATAGTTATTGTTAGCTTTGATAGTTGCATACCTTATCAGTTAGTTACTAAGATTGTTTATAAAGGAGCTGTCGTCTACCGACAGGATTAAGCAAAGTAACATTAAGTTTATCCCCATCTAGTCTCATCCCTTCCCAAAGCAAGCCGTGCTGCCCGGCCATGCACTCGGTGGTACTTAAGACAACTAGTAATACAAGGGAGTATTCTCTACTGTTATTTTATTCTCATCTCTGAGATGCAACCCATGTATAAGAATTACTGCTTCAACCAAAAAAGAGCCAATGCAGTTAGACAGCCAATGCAGTTAGACATATGGCATCAAAATAGAGAAATTCAATGGATTCCTTCATACAGATGCAGAGGAAAACACAATGGATTGATAGAAAGAAATTATGTATGAAAACTAAAAGTCTGACACCAAGAATCTTATCAACGACGTAATATATGTTGCTAATAGTTCAACTTATTCAGAATAGATACTGAAAAAAAACTGGGGGTTATATAGTAGTCCACTCTTGTACAGTGTGTGTAAGCATGTTGTACGCGGCGTTCTCAGAACAAATAGACTAGTTGCTGCTTTCACTTCGAACTCCAGAAAACACTTCCTTGCAAATATGCTAAACATCGCAAGTTTTCTGTACATAGCACCTTAACAAATTGATTGCTTAGCAATGAGGGAATAGAAGTACAATATAAGAGAGAAATACCGAGATCGCAACTACGTTCACATAAAAATCAGCCAGTGTTGCCACCATCCACCTACACAGATAGAAGTGCAACACAAAGTTCACTGGTTAAGAAAGTACAAATTCTCTCAAGAAAAAACTATACTACCTACAGCATAACTGATCATGAAATTCCAAAAGTAGCATATCTGAGGAGCTACCTACACTTCCTGCAGCAATGTTGAGACAGCCTGAGTTATCATGTTACAGCATAGCTATCACAACCTTATTACTCCAAGAAAAACACATGCAAATCTAGATACAAGCAATACTCTACACAAACAGGCTTGTAAAGCATAAAAGAAAGTAAATTCCTGCATTTCTTATGTAAGACTGTGCATAAACTCTACACTTGATGAAAAAATTGTACTTCATAACTGAACATAAACGACTCTACAAGTGTTACAATGTCGCTAAGTTCATCACACCTTTTTGGCATTACAGCATGACAAAAAGTTAAACTCCACGAAAATGTGCAGGTTACCACCAGAATAATTGGAAGAAAACTTAAGAAATCAAATATGAGTAGCTCACTGGCTCCTAAGAGCATCTCCAGGTGGGACGCCATCCCGGCCGCCATCCCTGGATAGCGTCTCGGAGGCGGAAAAACGACCTCCAGGAGAGCCGCCATCCCGCACGCTACTTTGGAGGGCACGCCATCGAGGCCTCTCCGAACGCCAAATGTGGCGTGCCTCCCCCAACCCTGCATCCATCAACTGCCGCCGCCTGGACACACTCCATCCGCCAAGTCGAGGAACCACGTGCCACACCTCACCTCGCCGGCCGCGCCAGATCTCGCCGGTAGCTCGGGGGAGGAGCTCTGGGGAGGTGGCTGTGAGGGGAGCAGCTCGGAGAAGGGTGGCCGCTAGGGTAGGAGCTCGGGGGAGGGTGGTCGCGAGGGGAGGAGCTCGGGGAGGATGGCCGCCGGGTGGTCGCTGGATCTGGGCGAGGGGAGGAACTCGGGGAGGATGGCCACCAGAGTGGTCCTTGGATCTGGGCGAGGGAAGGAGCTCGAGGAGGTTAGCCGCCGGGGTGTTCGCCGGATCTGGGCCAGTTGCTTGGTCGGCGGGTCCAGATCCGCGCGAGGAGGTTGTGAGGGGGGTCGTCTCCGGCTCGGGAGAGGGGCTTCGGGGGAGGGGCACTGTGGGAGGTCCGGCTCGGGGTAGGGGTGCTGCTGGAGGGTCCGACGGCTGAGGGGGGTCGTCGGGGTTGGGGACCGGCGAGGAGGGGAATGTGGGGAAGGGGAGGCATCAGGAAGAGGGGCGCCGGGTGAGGGAATGTGGGGGATAGGGGACGCCAGTGGAGATATATTGAGAGAGTGAGGAATTTTCTTTTAGCAAGAGAGTGAGATTAGGGATTGGAGAATTTCGGCAAAATGAGATATATAGGTATTTTGAATGTGAATAGAAAATAGATTTGTTTTGAATGTAAATTGGGGTGGTTTGACAAACAGAATTGTTGTGAATGTGTAAAAACATAACTATGTCGATGATAATGTGTAATTTTATTTTCTTTGTTGCTCCGTTAATCAATATCTTGTGCACTCTGTATTAATACATGTGATTATTTGATCCATAATGCAATATTGTGAAAAAGTAGCCATTACAAAATTAGCCGTTTGAATTTTGCTGTTAGAAAATACCTGTTATAAAATAGTCGTTACAAAAATAACCGTTCAAAATATAACCGTTACAAATATATCAAACAGAAATTTATGGTTAGTTACAGGATATTATTATAAAATAGGAGAGAAGAATATGGAGGATGATATATAGATGTGCTGTTGGAATGATAGGTTAATATGGAGAAAAAAAAATTTAATGGACATCATATAAAAATATGAAGGCTCAATTTTAGATGCCCACCTAGAGATGCTCTAAGTCCTGACTATTGTCAATCACCAGCAAGACAAGTTACACTGTTCTAAAATCCAGGAGCCTCAATAAGGCTACTTGAACATAAAAATCGCAACAGCTTCCTACCAATCCGCAAGGGAGCAAACTAGAAACACGCAATATTTCAAAATTCACCAGAGGAAAACAGTACTCACGGCGTGAGCAGCTCAGTGCGAAACGGCGAGCCGTCGGTGATGCTGGTGTACACCAGGGTGCCCACCATGAGCACGCCCAGCGCCGCGAACACCACCTTGTGCACGACTAGGGTTCCTGGCGCCGCCATGGTCGCGCTACGAGCTTACTGCGAGACGAAGAGGACACGAATTTGGCGGAATATTTGTGGCGAAGGCAAGCAAATAGGAGGAATTGTCCAGGTGGGACTGTGGATGGGAAGCTGACACGTCGGGGTGGAGGAAGCGTAGGCGGAGGCGAGGCCACGTAGGCCGTACACGCCGCCGCCGTTTGCGACTGGGGAAGGAGCAGAAGTCGCATTTGAAAACTGGCTCGCGAGGGGAGCGGAGGAGCGGAGGTCGCCGGAGGTGACGGCCGGATTCCGGCGCTGGTCCGCGAAGGGATCGAGACGTGCGCGCCGCGCGGGCGATGGCCTGATTACAGCCCAAAAAGTGATGGTTTAGCCCGTTGTGCAGCCCACGGCAAATTTGGTGTGCACAGAGGAAATTGGTGTGTCAGCCCTGTTGGGCCCTTCTTCTCAGAAGAAAAAATCCTGTTGGGCCCCATGAAACAACAGTGAAACAAAACGACGTTACAGGAACAACAGAGAATGGCCGGCCAGCCGGCCCGTATCTCAGCATCGGTCGCCTACCAATCCTTTTTACTTCCACCGTGTCTCGGTTCGTTCGCTCCCTGCAGTATTTTCTTTTCCTAAATAGATAATTGCCCGTGCGCTGCAACAGGGTATAAATATTTTAGTACGTTAGCTCGTGATTTACCTACCCATATTAATGTGATTGTGTAAAAATAGTAGGATTTTATTTGGTAAACACATATTTGGTAAGTATTTATTGGCAGGAAGGTTTGCAAAACAGGAAGATTAGACGAAGAGTGGGCAAAACGCACTCTACCGACAGGAAAGGGAACGCTACTCTTTTTTTAAGTAGTAGGGAAGATACGGGACTTCTGTCTTTTGTATTGATATAAAGAAGGAGATATAGAGGCCGAAACCGGAGACGTAAAAGGTTAAGTTACATTATAATACTCTCAAAATATTTTGACCCAGCGAGAAGCCAAATCCTGCCTCTTATTTTTATTTTGGCAACAACAGCCGCCGGCATAGGGGAGATGTTGTTGAAAACATGAGCATTGTGTTCCTTCCAAATCTCCCAACGAACTAGGATGAGAGCCGAGCGAAGTCCTTGGAAAAGATCGCAGGACTAAAGGTGAAGATGTCACAATAAGTTACCACGCCAAGGCAGCCAGAAGATGACAGAGCAAAGATGTCCGGATTGCCGACCCAAAAAGCCACAACATTCCGGACGCGTTTGGAAAAACGGCATTCAAAGAGCATGTGCTTGACGGTTCCATGCATCTGCTTATAAAGCTGGCAAAGAGACAAATAGGACTAACCACGTCTTGCCATATGGTCCACCTTGTATAAGTGACTCTGAATCGCCAACCAGGCAAAGAATCTACATTTTGGCAGTCCCTAAGCCTTCCAGATCAGGTTATCAAAACCGCAGCGTACCGCGCCGTGAAACTGAGCCTTACAAGCGAAACTAGATGAGTAGGTCCCATGTACTAATTGGGATCAGACAATGCCATCAGAGATGCCAGGTTGCAGGTTACAATGTTGGAGCCTGTTCCAGAGGTCAACAAATTCCTCGATGTGGCAGACCGGGAATAGTGATAAATTACGCAAGGCCTGGTCCATGGTTCGGTTCTTTATTCTAGAACAGGAGTACATTGACGGGGCAAGGTCTTGGGGCACTGGCCATCAAACCAAGTCAAGTGTCAGAATTTTGTAATAGCACCATCACGATAGTGAAACGAGTTGTAGCGTTGAAAAGTCTCGTATCCACCTCGTCAGAGTTTTTTTTTGAAATATTATTTTTTATTTTGTTTTTTAAAAATAATAGCCAAATCAAAAAATTTAAAAAATGGCCCTAATAGCCACACGAGATGGCGATTGGGGCCAATCGCCACTGCCACGGACGGTTTCCACCCTTACCGCCACGCGGAATGGCATTAGGGCGATTGCCATAACTGCCCGGTGAATCACCCGCCACCCTGGCCAACAGCCGGGTGACGTGACGTAATTGCCATGCACGGTGGCGATTAGCCCCTGGGCTATATAAAGCCCCGCGCTGCCACCCGTGAGGAGGCGAGGAGGGAGTGGTTTTTTTGGAGAAAAGAGAGAGTGAGGGAGGGAGAGGTCGGGAAAGAAGAGAATAGAAGTTGGGATGGCTCGGCTAGGTAAGTTTTTCTTTATTTCTCATTTTTAGTAGCTAGTTTATGTTTTTAGAAGTAGATTTAGTGGTAGATTTAGAAGTAGATTTAGTGGTGATTTCAAAAGTAGATTTAGAAGTAGATTTAGTGGTAGATTAAGATATGGTAGTAGATTTACTAGACGTAGGGTCGATTTACTAGTAGTATGAGATTAGGTATAGAAGTAGAGTAGTATTAGAAATAGAGAACAACAAGAAATTTATAAATGTACGGGGCACTAGATATGATAAAAATATGTAGATGTACATATATGATATTTCTTTGCATGTTGACAATGAATTAGATGAATGATGGATTATATTATTTATGTGCGAGTATGACTAGAATATTAATTTGCGCATGGGAGGATGTTAAATTGTGTAGTCTAAAACATAATGTTTTGGATTACAGAAATGTCCGAACTAGTTGAATTCGTAGTTTACTATGGTGTTGGTGAGATCCGCACAAATGAGTTTGGTTCTGTCGATTTTAGTAGCTTCCAACAAACCAAATTAACTATGCAAGACCCTGACAAATACCCTATCAATGATGTTTAAGAATGGTTCACACGGACCTTTGGTCTTGATCCGAAGGTCGCAAGTGTAACCTTGCAGGCATATTTCAGCAAGTCTTGTAAGGATATCCAATGGACTTGTTTCCGCTAAATCTATCCAAAGATTGGCGGGTTTGGTTGAGAGCAAGTAAGGCGTCTAAAGGTTTCCATTATCTGTTGGTGTAGGCAGTACTAAGGCGGTGTCATCTCAAAAAGTGAGAGGCAATGCAGTTGGACAGGACAGCACAATGGCAGAAGAAGAGGTTGTTGTTGTAGAAGACACTATAGTTGAAGGCGCTAAACCTTACGCTACTTTTGGTATTGAATACCTGATCGGTTCGGTGTATGAGGGGGAGATACGTCAAGAGTTAGTGCAGGTAATGAAGAATGATGATGCCGCTGTTAGAGAGGAACAAATGGGTGTGGCTATTAGAGTCATTTTTGCAAAATTTTAAATTCAGCTATTATTTTTACGAAAACGAAATAAAAGAATAATATTTCAAAAAAATACTCCCTCGTCACAGGGAGTCTCCATGCCAACCCATGGCTTGTGCTGGAACACCCATTTATGCCACTACGCAATTCCTGCAAGTTCTCTGTTACTCTACACCTTGATTGCTCGTCGCGAAGGCCAAAGGAGCAGCGTCCCAACGACATGCGACAGCCGCGCGCATATGGCAGCATCGGAGCTCTGATCTGCCATTCTCCATGGCTGCTTTCTCTGGGCGCACTGCTGGGGCTGGGCCGCCACGATCCATGCGCTGGTGTAACGTGCAATTCAGTTAAGACGCAGGGCAAATGTCAGTGCCAACACAGACATGCAGATGCAGGGAAAAAGATAAGAATTTCCGTCTCGAAACAAGGCTAGATCGGCAGTACTGTACCGCGTCATGACCGATCTTGTAGATAGAAGAAAACCGGTGATTACTAGGCTGGAGTCGCATCGATCGAGAAGATAAGGAGAGCCCGAGGACTAAGTGCACAAAGAAGCCATGCGATCGCGAAGTCGCGTGGCATGCGTTTCGTTCTTTCTTTCCTCTTTTTCTCTCAGGTTAGATGGATGATGAACGGAAGATCACGCGTGTGCAGTGGAGTGGAGTCTGCATGTGCCAAAAACAGGTTGGAGATTTTCTGAGTTCCATTCGGCGTCACTTAAGTCAGAACTAGGGACGAAAACGGTATAAAAATGGTTAGAAACAGGCTCTACCGTTTCTATTTCCATACTCTTTTATTAGAACAGAAATAAATACAGAAACTCCGAATACGGAAACGAAACGGAAAGTACCAGAAATAAATACGAGACGAATACGATCGAAGACGGAAACGATAATAAATATTTGTCGGAATACAAGAATCTCTTGAACCGTGCACAAAACACAACAAAAACAGTATGACACAAAGAATATATTACATAATCAATTAATCAATAGGCCCTTGATTAAAGGAGAAGATTGTTCTTTTACCAAACATACCGTGTCGAACATGTGACGATGACACCTCAACGTTATCGTTCCTAGTTCGAGTCATCCTTGGAAGACTCGTCTGTTTGATGAGTTTTTGTACATAAAATCTATAATATATAAGATAATAAGCTAGTGGCTCACAAGTCAATAAGTGTTCACACGGGGCGAAGCTCACATGAAATTTAATAGAGAAATGTTCCATGACATATGAGGTGCACACATTATTAAAATTCAGTGATAGAGAAACAAATTGGATATCGAACTCTGTTTATTGAGTTCGTTTCATGGATTATAATGATTCGAATGGACCACACGTGAGATTCAGTGACGCGGTCTCTAAAAGATTTGCATGAGAAAAACAATAAGAACTAAGCCATAAGCCCACAACGAATCATATCCGTTCACGTCATCAAGCAAGGAGATTCATGCATGCTCTATGCATGGAGCAGCCAATGCTAATTTCCCGTCCAACATTTATACATCTATATATATGTACATATACTTGCAGATATATGTCAAACAACTTCGCATCGTTCAAGTAACCAACCGTCATGCATCTAAATAATCAAGATGGGCCCACTGTGCGTCTAGCTATTGATATATGCACGGATTGCTGATAGATGAGCGGCATGAGATTTCTTGGCCGTGACCGTGACAGCATCGTCCTCATCTCTGGCGTGCGACTGTGTGGAGATCGAAGAGAACAGGGTTAGTCCTAGCCGGCTAGAGATTTGATGGGCCAGAATATTTACTGGACCACGAACTAGAAAATGGGCTTTCGGTAATTTTACCGTTTTGTAATACGGAATTTCCGGTACCGTTTCCATTTTCGACGGAAATAACTGGTTTGTTTTCATTTCCGTTTCCGCATAAAATTTCTGTTTCCATTTCTGTACCGAGAATTTCTGTTTCCATTTCCGAGTAAAAACTTATGTTTCTATTTTTTCTGAAAACGGACAAAAAATTTCCGTTCCGTTTTTAACCCTAGTCAGAACAAGGAGCAGCCCGTCACTTGAGCTTCAGTTGTGAGATCATTTCTGGAGTCAGAATGGATACTCTGTTTGTCCATTGTGCCGATCCATTTAAACAAACTGAAGTCAGCACTAGGCGGCACCCCGCGCCTTGCTGCAGGTGACATATAAAATCCAAGCAATACATTGTCTTAGCAAATCATGCAGTTGCATTGCGTCGCTGTAAGGAAGTGCGCCGCATATGTTTGAACCGATCGTCGCATGTGTTGAAAGCGAGAGCGTACCAGTAAAATATGTGATATCAAGTGACTTGCTCGGGAAGAAGTCATGATGAGGCAGCGTTCTCGGGTACAATGGCTGGTAGAAGGAGATAGGAACACAGCCTTCTTCCATGCTAGATGCAAGGAGAGAGCCAGACAAAACAAAATTCTATCTTTGCGTCGCTCAGATGGAACCTTCTGCCGTGATCAAAAAGGCTTGGAGAGTATGGCTGTAAGATATTATATGGATCTGTTTACTGCCCAGGAAGGAACCAATCCGGATGTGATTACGCATCTAGTGCCTCACAAGGTTTCAGACTCCATGAATGCTTTCTTATGTAGACCTTTTACTCAAGAAGAAGTGGAGAAAGCACTTTTTATGATGAAGCCTGATAAGGCTCCAGGTCCCGATGGCTTTACTGCAGGCTTTTTTAGAATCATTGGGATCTCTTGAGGAAGGACATATGCGAAGCAGTCTTGGAGTTTTTAGAAGGTGGAGACCTTCCTCCTGAAATTAACAAAACCATTATTGTGTTAATTCCAAAAGTCAAGTTCCCGCAAGATTTGGCTCAGTTTAGACCTATAGCTTTATGCAATGTGTTGTACAAATTATGCTCAAAGGTTCTAGCTAACAGATTAAGAGAGGTGCTTGACGAATTAATAGCAGAAGAGCAAAGTGCTTTTGTGCCTGGGCGCTTAATCACAGATAATGTGTTGACTGCATATGAATGCATCCATCACCTGAAAAGGAAGAAAGGTAAGTCTGGAGAATGTGCAATCAAGTTGGATATGGCGAAAGCGTATGACCGCATTGAGTGGACCTATCTTCGGAGTATCATGATCAAGCTGGGCTTTGCTGTACCCTGGCTCAACAAGGTAATGAAATGTGTAGAGTCGGTGAGTTTCTCAGTGCGTGTTAATGGTCACATCTCTGAAAGTTTTAAACCTTCTAGAGGTATCCGTCAAGGTGACCCCATATCCCCTTATTTATTTCTGCTATGTGCTGAAGGTCTTTCTAGTTTGCTTAAATTCTCAGGCCCTCAATTCCTATCAAAAGGAATCAGAGTTGGAATCCATGCACCATGAATATCTCATTTGTTATTTGCTGACGATTGCATTGTGTTTACTCAGGCTTCAAAGAGAGGAGCTGACAGATTAAATGATATTCTTGAAGCTTATAACAGGGGATCTGGTCAACTGGTCAATAGATCAAAATCTGCGATATTCTTTAGTGCAAACTGTGAAGATGCTATCAAAGCTGAAGTGCTTCAATCTCTTAATTTTCAGAACGTAGCTAAGGAAGAAAAATATTTGGGTTTGCCAACAGCTCTGGGGCGTTCAAATACAGTAGCCTTTGAAAAGATTTGTTCGAAGGTCCAGAATCTGGTTAACGGTTGGTGTGAGAAAAAGTTAAGCTCTGCTGGCCGGGAGATCCTTCTCAAAGCTGTGGCACAGGCTGTTCCCACATATTCTATGAGTTGCTTTCTCCTATCCAAAACTACATGTAAGAAGATCACTAACACAATGGCTCGGTTCTGGTGAGATGGGGAAAAGAAGAAATTGCATTGGAAAAAATGGAGTGATATTGCGAAGCCAAAGAGAGGAGGGGGTATGGGTTTCAGAGATCTCCATTTATTCAATATTGCTATGCTAGGCAAACAAGGATGGAGGTTGATGGTAAGGCCTAACTCTTTATGTGCGCGTATTTTAAAAGGGAAATATTTTCATAATAGCTCTTTTATGGAAGCAAGAAACAAGAAAAATAGTTCTCATACCTGGAAAGCGATCATGAAAGGGAGGAAGGCTTTGGACTTGGGCCTCATTAAAAGGATTGGAAATGGTGAGAATACTAACATATGGACAGACAAATGGATCCCTCATACACCTGGCTTCAAACCTATTTGCAAGAAGCCAGGAGGTACTGCAATGAAAGTTTAGGAGTTAATCTCCCCTGATGGTCTTCACTGGAATTCTCAAGCAATAAACAATAATTTTACATGTTCAGATGCCAGAGCAATTTTGCAAATCCCTTTAGGAAGGCTTGAAGAGGATATATGGGCCTGGAGTGCAGAAAAACATGGCTTATACTCTGTCAAATCTGCTTATCGACTACTGTGTTCTTCTCAGCGGGCTCTACAGCAATACAGTGAAGGCATGGCAAACACTTCTCTAAATGATGAAAACCCTGCTTGGAGGAAATTATGGAAATTGTCTATACCACCAAAGATTAAATCCTTCTGGTGGCGCGTTATCCACAACTATATGCCAGTTCGGGATAACTTATTCAAGAGACATATGGATGTGCAAAGCAATTGTATTGATTGTGGGGCTGAGAAGGAGACTGTATTCCATGCATTAGTAGAATGTCCTTTATCTGGTATGTTCTGGCAAAGGTTCAGAGACTTGTACAATATCAAGCTTCCAAACCTCAACCCTATTACTTGGTGTTGGGATCTGCTTGATTTGGCCATATGCTCATATGAGGAATCTGCATCCATCCTGTGTGGTATGTGGTCCATATGGATGGCCCGAAATGGCAGGCGCCATGGAGTTTCTCCTATGAATATTGTTTCTGCATGTAAATGGGCTCATGATGTTGTTTCTGACCTGCTTACGTCTTCCAGGATCAGCAAGCCTGGAGGGAACAAATATGAAGTCATTAAGTGGAGACCTCCGGTTGCTGGACAATTTAAAATCAATGTTGATGCTGCTTTCAACTCATCCAATCAACAAGGAGCCACGGGTGTGGTTATACGAGGAGAATATGGTCAGGTGGTCTTGGCAAAAAGTTTCTGGTATGATTCTATTCCTGATGTTTTAACAGCTGAGGCTTATGCTTGTCGGGATGGAATTGTATTAACGCGAAGGATTAAGGAGGAATTTGGCCTAGATGTCAACAACGTGGTGCTGGAGACTGACTGTCAAGAAGTGGTTAAGTTGTGGGAATCGAGAGACGCTCAGAGGTCGAGTATTATGTCAATCATTAGACAAATGCAGGAGTCTAGTGGATGTATATCTCAGTTTGTTGTTACTCATATAAGAAGGGATGCGAATATGGCTGCTCACTGCATGGCTAAATTTGCATCGCCTTTGTCTAATTTAGATAGGCCCAGGCTGTTTCATGTACCTGATACTCTGCTCCCATGTATTCAGCATGAGATGAGCATGCTGTGATCTAATATATATTTCTTATTTTCGTAAAAAAAAAGTGACTATCTAAATATATTCAATATTGAACTTATTTTGCCAAGTTCACTGCATAGCATACAATAGATCAAACGAATTTGAAATCAGAGGCCATTCTAGAAAACCAAAAGCTTTCTAACTAAATGAATTACACTTTTGTTAATTCTCAGTTGGCTGAACTTTTTTTATAAATTTCAGTCATCTAAAATAACGCATGACTAAGACTAAAATCACAGGTTTTACATTGTGCAACTTTGATGAAATACTAGTAGTAGAAATAAATACGGTTGAGCATCAGTCCAAACTATTAGAAAACTGTAAATATCTAAGAAAATATCTGGCCACCGATTATCCCAATGAATTAACGGAACATACAAAATCAGCGTTGATACACGGTACCAATTTAGCAAAGGAAAAAAAATCTTACCGCACACCTTCATTTGGATGACAGTGGGGCCCAAAGGTTGAGATGGCCCATTTGTCATTGCCTTTTGTCAGGTGATGTGCTGATTAACCCCATTCTCAGCCGTCCATTTGCCATGTGCAGCTGTAAAACTCTCCGTAGGAAACTGAAACTGCATGACCTGTGGACCCTGAGGATCTATGAGCCTGCGTGGAGCAGCTCGCGTGTGCACGAAGCCAGGAGCACTGGTACTTGGGGTATGTTTGATTGGTGACCAAAGTCTATCATACTAATAATTTTTTATCATGATAAAAAATTTGATCATTGTTTAGATGACTGCTAATTTTATGGTATGCTAATATCCTTTTGCCAATCCTGATTCATTTTTCTTATTTACATTAGTTAAATTATGGGCAGATAAAATCTTGACTAAACTTTTGGTTAGCTAAATTTTTAGTACGATTAACTTGCGTTAAAATCAAAAACACCCTTCGTTTGCATGGAGTGCTATCCAGCGTGAATGGTACAGTGAAGTGGACAGTACTAGCGTAGCAGGTGTACCTGCACAACGTCGTTCATCTCTCTAGGAATATAGATATTAATACATTACAGAAATCCGTCATGTTTTTCTTCAGCTAAAATGTCGTAAATGTGCATACAAAATGTACACTCAGGAAATTTGATAACGATAGGTATTGCTTAGTTACTTTCTTCAAAAAAGAGAAAGGGTACTACTTACATAAAGTGTCGATGGCGCTACTAATTTTCTTACTAAGACTTGAAGATCCTTACTGGTTAAGATTTTCCATGTGTACAAGATGAACAGTAGAGATCTTACCTTTGGAAACTTCTCAAGGGGTTGCATCGTAGAGAATCAGCTGGTGGAATCAGAACAAACCATCAAAGGGAGCAAATTTTCTTCTGCTTATCCTAGGAATTAATTTTTCAGTTTTTTGACGATCGATCTTGTAAACTATACTAGCTTCACTAAGAGACAACGTAAGCTTGTTAATTAATATTAAGTCAACCATTTGAGGTGTGTTGGCAGATGCTCTAGTCAGTGTACTTTTGTTTTCTTATATTCCCTGCATGATGCATCTCTGAAGTAGATTACTCGCTTATGCGCTAGCTGCCGTTAGCTTAGGCGACCTAAATATTTGGAGCCGGCCTGAACATGATCTCGACAAGCCACCTGACCGTAACTGTAGTAGTACTTTAAAAGTGTTCTGCTTTGTTTTATTTTGGGACAGCATGAAAGCAGCGTCTCCTATATATATATATGTATATATATATATATATATATATATATATATATATCGGTCAACTGCTTTTTTCAGTTGCTTAATCTGAACACGACGATTAACTAACTTGAAGACTGATTGTTTGTTTTGTTCGGGAACAGATGATTTTATGGTGTTCAGTAATCTAAGTAGTTTTAGAATTTTAAATAGTCAAATAATTTTAAGTTTGACTATCAGTATAGAAAAAATTATCAATATTGATAAGAACAAATTGGTACTACTAGATTCATCATAAAATATACTTTCGTAACATATTATCTTTTTATTTAAAGGAACATATTTTAAAAAAATTTGTGATAAAAAAATGTTAATTTAAAAACCGTGTTATATATTTTATATCAGCGAAAGTAACTAAAAAAAAAGAAACACCAGTACATCTGTGACTTGCTCCTGAAAACTCTGCATTAAGCTCTCCTAGCCAATAGCACGAAAAGCTATGCTTCTCCAATCTTCTACTGGTCATGAAAGCAACAAAAAAATTCTATGGAGACGGGGTGCAAACCCGCGGGTGTGCAGCCCCGCCCCGATGGTAGATGCGTGGAGATCGAACGGGCGAGACGCCAAACGCCAAGGGGTCTGGCGTTTGCCCCCCAAGCGTCGCCCTCCCCGAGTGCGACGCACCGAACGCCACGTCCGCCGGCGTTTGCGCGGCTAACAAAACGCCAAGGGATCTGGCGTTTGCCCCCCAAGTGTCGAACGCCACGTAAACGCCAGACCCCTTGGCGTTTTATTAGCCTCGCAAACACCGGCGGACGTGGCGTTGGTTGGCAAACGCCAGACCCCTTGACGTTTTGTTAGCCGCGCAAACGCCGGCGGACGTGGTGTTCAGTGCGTCGTACTCGGGGAGGGCGACGCTTGGGGGGCAAACGCCAGACCCCTTGCCGTTTGGCGTCTCGCCCGTTCGATCTCCACGCGTCTACCATCGGGGCGGGGCTGCACACCCGCGGGTTTGCACCCCGTCTCCATAGAATTTTATTCCTGAAAGCAATTCCAAGACATCTGCTTGTTGTGTCGCATTGGATGCCACTAATAATCATAGCATGGTTAGCTGCCTCACCCAAGACCAGCCTTGATGTTTGTTTATCCCAAAGGGGAGCTTCCCCTTTAGATGCAGGACAAACCTATCACTAGTTCCTCATTGCTTTGTCCTAATAGCAGATTAGGAAGTAGCAGCATTATTGTGGCTACCTGCAATAAGGCGGAAAGAAAAGACCAGCAAAACAAAGGAGACCAGATCTTGATAAGTTTCAATTGTTTAGAGCCATAAAACTTTTCTGCTACAAGACAGTTTCCTAAAAAGGATGGTTAAAAAATGGTGAAGCGATGAGCGGGAGGCAAAGCATCCACCACATATTCTCACGTGATAACAGGGATCACACCGAGAGAGCCAGAGATGATATTCTTACATACTTACAGAATGAGGCACAACACATAATATTCTCTTCGGTGGCATATATCATATATGGGCTAGATCCATGAATGACAAAAAATGCGATTTGTTTTAAACAAAAAGTAAAAAAAATGCGATTTTCCCCAGGCTCGCATTATAATTCGACAAGAGAACTTTTAAGGTACAACTTACTAGCGGTAAAAGAGGAAGTAGTATAAGCCTTCTCCAACCATTGATTTGTTGGGTATTTTAGTTCTTTTATATCTAAACAACTTTTTACACATAGGGTAAATTAGACCATTGTGCTATACTGATGATTGAGGCCCAATTAGCCCGATAGTTGGCAGGTAATGCGTGTTGCGCTAGCGCGGTCATCCGCTGCCGCCCCACGTGCTCGTCCGCTACTGCGTACGACCTCCACCGCCGCTGCGCTCGTCCGCTGCTGCCTCCCCCCCTTGTGCTCGTCCGCTACCGCGTACGACCTTGGCTCTTGGGACTTGTAATTTTTTGCATTTTTCGAATTTACTCTCAGCTGTGGGATTTATTGTAAACTCTGTCAATTTTAATCCTAGATCCACTACTACTGTCCTCTACTACCTAGGATTCTTGCACTAGTATAAAATAATAATATGGATCATTAGATCTATTAAGATAGTGATCCAAATTAGTTTGAAGTACTGTAAAAGTCCTCTTCAACAAACGGACAAAAAAGAAGAATTCGAGAGAACGGATAGGAAGGGCACCCTGAATTTGATTTCCCCACACCCACAGTTCTCTGAGCTCACCGGTCAATTAATTTCAGAAAATTTCAGAAAGAAAAAACTGTTAATTGTCCAGAATCTGTACAGCTATTCTCCGCAAATAGGTGAATCGGACAAGAGAGATATAACAAGACTTGGCACCGAGGGATCTTGCGATCGAATAACATAATATCTATACTATCTATTAAAAATTTTTATCTTTTTTTTATTTTTATTTTATAAAATATATATTGGTCACTTCATTCTGTCCGACAAATGCATCGAACAGTTTTTATTGGTTTGATGGCCTATCACCTAATCCGATGGCTATCCTTATTTGATAGATGATTATCCACCATTGCCATTCACTTAATGTTAATAGATAATTACCTATCATTTCTCTTCACTCAAGTTAATAGATAATTACGCCCATTGTCACTATTATACCCTTCAATGTCCCTCTCTCCTAAATCCGCACATCTCCTTTGACAAGATGCAATATAGATTATGTTTTCACGTTATATACATTATGAAAACGTGTGTTGCACCTACTCGGTTTCTAGTTATAACAAAAAGATAAGAGTGTTATACCACTTATCCCCCGCATAAAAAGTGTGTTACACCTTCTGGACTAACCAACGGCCGTCAATCTTTGTTTAAACTTTATTTCTTTTACAAGGAACTTCGTATTCAGCCTTTAAATATGCATAACATGGATCATGACAGGTGGTAAGCAATCAACATGAATACATAGTAGATAATAATATTATTTAAGCGAAAAACAAAGGTGATAAGGTTGGTTTGTGATACCATGCACCTATATAAATTCTAGCTAACCATCAAGAATATGGTCATGAATGTGATCGGCAGAAAGAAAGTGTGCAAGGACAGGCCTCCGAGATGGTCTATCTAATGCTCTACCCATAGCTAGTGGCCAATATTTCTATATGTGGATGGTAATACTTAAAAGGGTATGT
Source organism: Stipa capillata (assembly GCA_019208055.1). Lineage (NCBI taxonomy): Eukaryota > Viridiplantae > Streptophyta > Magnoliopsida > Poales > Poaceae > Stipa > Stipa capillata. The sequence continues at coordinate 68,729 of JAGXJF010004856.1, forward strand.
GGGAACAGAACCTTACGCCCCTATTCGTTCCATTTTCAGGCTTCCCCAAGAGTAGAATATTGCAAGATCATATTCCACACAGTTCTAACTCTAGCTGAGCACAACCATTAATTAGCACTGTGGGGACCTCAGCCAAGAATGGCCACACTAAGAGGAAAATGAAATATTTTGTGTTACACATAGAGTTGTAGATTAACTTGTCAGCAAGCTAGGGTTCTTAATATTTTGAATTAGCCAGATAATAGGTGAATGAACCTTTGTGAGAAATTATCTTAATTCACTCTGTTCAACAACACATGACGTTTTAGGTCTTGATATGATCTTCATGAATAAGTTTGACTATTAATTCTTATGTAAATATATTAGTAAAAATTGTAGAAAAACATATATTATGAAAATACTATTCATGAAAAATTTAACGATACACTTTTTACATTTTCAATCTAAGTAGTAAATTATGAATTAATAGTCAAAATTAGAAAAATTTAAATACATCCTCAAACGTCATGCCTTCTAAAAGGAGGTTTGTAGTTTCGTAAGGGAAAAAGTTGCCTCTTATCTAGGATAGCAAATTAACAATTACTCCCTGTCATACTAGACGTATATATCGATGAATCGGACATCAACACGGTCTCTAGACGTGACTTTTAGTTATTGTTCTAATCGATATATAAGTCACAAAAATGCAATATTATCGAGATACTTTGACGTTAATTTTTCCGGTACTAATCAAAATATTTGTATACATGTCATGAGTGGTCAGAGTTCACTTCTTTTTAATATATCTTGACGGAGGGCATATAGGTGTTTTGGTTTGAGCGTCAACCTACCCCACCAAGGTTTTATTTGTCTAATTTTGACAAATGTTGACAAGATAAATAAACTAGAGTGAGCAAAGGGCTATGGACAGGCCGGAAAATTAGCTACCATCCAAACAAGAACAAAATATTTAGTTATGACCAAAAAATTGATAGGATTAATTTTTGGTCTAAACCAAAGATACCCTAAATAGTGATGTTACCCGTGCCTATGCATGTCATCGTATTTTTCCAATATTGGTGATCAATAACTTGTTATTTGTTTTCTCAAAGTATTAGAAATGTCTCGATGGTATCTTATTCAGAAGTGCAGATGATAAGCGATGTAGGTCGTGAAGTTCCTCGGAAACACTATCAAGTATATAGGAGGGAACCAAATTCCGGCATTCGAATCACGACCAAGAAATTTACTAGTTTTACTACGACAAATGCATCAGGTACCGTTGTTGTTAGCTTGCTAGCGCCATATCACATATTGACATGATGCATGTCCACTGTCGGCAGAATATATACCCGGTGAAAAAGGCATATAGCTAGGCCGGTGTGATTGATCTCAAGTCCCAGAACACAATAACTCTACGGCGCCACGTGACGAATTGTTCTCTCAGCGCCGGTGTGCTAAACTTAGATCACAAGCTGTTTTGCAAACGTATAAGCGAAAAAGTTCGCGTGATGTTTAGAACTTCTTTTTAATCTGACTAACTCTTAAAGTTGATTAAAATAAAAATAGCACGCTTACAACATATATCTTTTATTTTTGTTAGCTACGACGTAATTTTAAACTATTCTTTTATAATTCTACGAGATACATCTAACGAAACGTCAAAACATATAAAATGATTCAACCAAACAAAATCCACTGCATACCGAACACGACCTTAATTAATCATGTATAGTCTATATCATGTAGTTAACTTTCGGTGACAATTAGTCGGAGGTGGAAAATGCTTATGTTTTCCATCAAATTTTCACGGGCTTAGCAGCGGATACTTGTAAGCACGAAAAGGGTAATGATCACGTGGAAATTAAACACTAGAAAGATTATATAAGACCTCTAATTACATATGGTCTACTCAAAACTGTATGTGATAGAACTAATTATATGTGGCTTTTATAAAAATATACATCATAGACGATTTAAAAAGTCTATAATAAGTAAGTCATCCACTACTATACAAAGACTCACCCCAAATAACTCATCTCAGATGGTTCTGTAGAACCGTCTGAGATGAGCCACATGACAGACGGGTCAAAATAACGAACAATTTGTCATGACTTTTCACTCGTGAGAGACTCATCCAGGACACCACACAGATGGTCATGACTTGACCTGTTTGTTATATGTGGGCTATCACAGATAGGTTTTTAGCCCAAACTATCTATGAATGGCCTGCTTAGGCCCACCGGCTATATATATCTAACCCAATGTCCCACAAAAATCCTAAGTCCCCACCATACCTCCCTCCACACAACCGACGCACTCTCCTCCTTCACAACTTCCCCCTCTCTCAGATCCCTTTCTTGTCTCCTCTACCCGATGCCCTAGATAGCGCCTTCGCCCCCATCGATAGCCATGGCGATGCCTCCTTCTCCCACCTCCAGCAAGATCCAATGGCTGCGCACCGACCTGAGGTCAAGGCTGCCAGATCAAGAGGTTGCATGCCTACCTCAAGGTTGAGGCATCCAGATCCGGCGGCCACACGCCTACCCCGAGGTTGGATCAGCCAGATCCGCAACCACACGGGAGGCATTGCCACCTGCCTCACCTCGCCAGATCCATGACCACGTGGGAGGTGCTGCTGCCCCTCCTCACCTCCCTCGCCTCCCCCGGCCCTTGGCTTTCTCTGTCCTTGCCAGATCTGCGCCCCGTGGAAGGCACAACCACTGACAACGATGACCAACACTGCCTGATCCATGGGCACGGGAGGCGGCAAGTTGGTGGAGATGGTGCTCCCATGTGCCAGATCTGTCGGCACTGCCTCCGTGTGCACTGCACCGTCGATGACAAGGCCGACAAAGACAGAGGTGTCACCGCATCTGGGCGCATACAGTGTAGGGACGGCTATCAGCTAGGCTCGTTGCGTCGCCAATTTTTATTTGAAACCCTCAATTGTTGTCATAGATGGGTGAACTCCATCCGTCTATGATGTTGCTCCACATCACAGACCCTTTGGTTGAGACAGCGGAAAGACCATTTGAGATGATGTTTTTTGCCAATTTGTAATAACCTTTTTTGTAGCAGTGATCACGACCCATTTTTTTTCTAAAAAAAAACCATTTGTGATGCATCTCGTGCAGTTTTTTCATTGAACCATCTATGATAAACTATTGTAGCATAGTAGGTTTATTTTTAGAAAACCGTTTGTGAAACAGCTAGCTACCACCTAGTCCAATGAAGGCCCGCCGCACCCTAACCCTAAGTCTCCGACCACACGTCCCCACCCTTTTTCTTCCATTCTAGTGGCGGCTCTCCCTTCCCTCTCCCTTTCTCTTCTTTCGCCTGATCCACCATGCCCAAGGTCAATGCAGTCACGGGCTGCGACGCCGACACGTGCAGAGCTACAAAAAAACTCATCCAAGACAGTTCATCTCAGACGGTTAACCGAAGCTGTCTCAAATGACTATTATCTCAGATGGTTGTTTCACTCAAACCGTCTATGATGACATTCATGCTGATAGCAGGGCCTCGCTTGATGAGTCATCACAAGAGGTTCACAACAAGAGCCATCAGTGATGAATCCACGCATCACGAATGGTTTTCTTTCGAATCGACTGATGGGTCTACTGATACCCATCTGTGATGAGGATATCTGTCTGTGATGTGTGCAGACATCATAGATGGTTGCTCCTTGACCCATCTATGATGAGTGTCATCATAGATGGTGTGAGAACCCTAGTTTCTAGGTTAGGGTTAAGCGTCGTGAGGTGGGGTCAGATCAACTTGCGATGCTGAGTTGATCCGAACCTATCGAGCTACGTCGTGAGCTAAGTCGAGAGGGGGAGGAAATCCATTGTGCATTCACATGTCATTCGCATTACTCATGGCATTTAGCACTTATACGCATTGGAAATGAATATAATTGGAATTGACACTTTATTGAAAATGAATATTACAAGTGTTAACGATACAACATTATTACAAAAGAATAAGAAGAAGAAAAATAAAAATTACATAGTCAAGATTCTATCTATACAAAATCTAAAACCCTAATTCTTGAATCTTCGAGTCTTCGAGTCGGGGAAGAATGTCGAGAGTCGGAGGGGGGAGATTTTTGAAAATGTAGACGGTCATCCGAGGTCGTCGAGTATGGGCACTCGAGACCGTTGGAATCCCGCCATTGCTGTAGGAGGCAAAAGGTTAAAAAAATGATATTTTAAAATATGCAGTTCACCGGCACAGCCGACATCCACAGGGTTAGCTGTGGGGGCAAAAGAGTGCTGATGACCTAAATAATTTTTAGTCTCTGAAAATAGTTTTTGTAAAACATTTTTGTTTCTAAAAATGTCCGAGGGCCACTTTGGTTAAGACCCTCATCGGACAAATCTAGTATTTTATGTTAGGGATAAAAGAGGTGAGAAGGATAGTAAAATATATTATTTTTCCTAATCTAAAATTGCATCCATGAATTTTTTTTGTTTTGAAAAGAAATCAATTTGCAAAGCAAAAAGATTAGATAAGGCAACAAATTCCCCAAGTGAATTATCCAACCATCTTATTCCCAATTGATCAAGTCACATTCCTTGGAACATAAGGCAACATTCCATCGAGTGTTTTATCCAGCAGCTACTCCCATATAATCTGAACCGAGGCAACAAGTGTGGATAAGGCATCATGCACGGCAGCAGGATTTATCCATCGGCCAAAGAAGAATGACTCAAGTCAGGTAGCTTAGTTCATAAGGTACCCAAAGCTCAGATAATAGCCACTATAGATATCCAGTAGAAAAATGCTGGTAAAAATATCAGCATCGCCGACATTAGAGCAAGCAGGAGGTGGCCATCACTCTGCATATATATATATGGACATAGAAGTAGGGGCAAGGCAACCGAAATCAGCACACCATAGTGGTATATAGCAGCAACCACCGAAGTACTAATAGTAGACCACCAATTCCATTACATACACCAATACAACACACTAGCATACTCGGCAGAAGCCAAACCAAGGAAGCATTAGACTCCAGGAGACAACCAAGGATCAAGGGCAGTAAAAGAAGGATCAGCTAAGGAGAGAAGAAGGATCCCAGCTTAGGAACAAGGTAAGGATTATGCATAGCATCGCAAAACCCTCATATACATGCAATTTAGCATGATAAAAAGGGAACCCTCAGATTATAATCTCGTCATAGGGTTTTTGTTAGGCAATTCAAGGGTAGAAAATGTGTTCTTATCAGATTTTTATTCTTCATACCCTTCTCAATTCTCTCAGAGAGATTATCATCATATATTTTAAGGCAGCAGTTAGGCAGTTTTCCTTAGTATCTATTCTTATCAGTCTGTGGATCACGTATAGTATCTGTTCTTGCCAGAAAAGTATACCTTCCTCTAAATCATTCTAGATAAAAGCTATCACAGAATTAAGGCAAACCAAGTATCTGCTCTTATCAGTTTAAACCAGAAAAATCACCACAGTAATACATGTCCAGTAAAAGGTATCAGTAGCAATTGTTCGTTGCATTTGACAACTGATTTGAATATATGCAAGAATGGGAAAAGCAGGGACTAAAGAAGGCTAAAGTAGCAGTATCTGTTCTATAAATAAGCTAGATCAGCATATATACCCATATACCCATATACGCACAGTATAGAGGTAGCACCTATTCTCTAGTTCTTAACCGGCTCACACATAATGTATATATGTATAAGGGCAGAAAACAGGATAAGCTAAGGTGAAGTAGAACATATCCAAGTCAATTCTTTTCACCTTAATCGGTTCAGCCTAATTAGCAAGAGACATCTAAAAGCCTGTAGATCAACTATAGTCTTAGGACAACAACACCAGTAAATTAAATTTTAGGGGACCGAACAACTATCAGACATCATTGGATAAAAGCATGAAGCTAAGTCATAGCACCAAATATTACATTAATTCAACCTACAAATGTTCAACAGAGGAGTCCATTGCACAAATTACTCCAAGCAGGCAACCAGGAATGATACATGATTCAATTAACCATGGGTAATTCCCTAGAAGCTTTAGATCTTTAACATCAAGATCACAACCAAATCGAAAAAGGGGAAATACCAGGATTGGGGAGAAGAGGGAAAACCGAAGAAGACTTACCTGGGAAGGAGGTGACTGGAGGTAAGGCAAACCAGGGCGTCACCGCGGTTGCGGTGCGGTCAACTCATCGCCGTCCGGCGGTGACGGCCGTGAGTGGAGCGGCTGCGTGGGACGCCGAGCGGAGCGGCGCTCGGAAGGAGCTCACGCTCCAGAGGACCCGCGGCGGGCACCGAGAGGAGCGGCGTCTAGGGCAAGACGGCCAGATGGCGGTGGGGCCGAGCCGGGCGAGCACCCCAGGGACGCAGCCGAGGCGGAGGCGGCCGAGGCGGAGGTGCCGAGGTGAGGCCGTGGCGACGGCGCGGAGGGGAAGGCCCAAAAACAGGAGGCGACACCCTGGCGGCATGCGCCGGAGGTGGAGAAAACCAGAATTGAGCGGGGCGTTGAGGCCGGCATGGCGGCGAGGCAACCAAGGAAGGCGGCGTGAGCGCCGATTTTGCCATTAAGCCAAGGGAGGCGGCGGCGCTCTTGGTCGGTGGAGACGTGCACAAGGAGGAGGAGAGGAACCGGTTGGGCGCAACACACCAAGGGAGAGAGAGAGGCCAATGGGCCAAAGGACCAATTAAAAGAGACTAAGCGAGCACGGTGGAAATAAAATAAAATAAAAATTGACAGCCTAATTCAATTAGTCTTTTCTTTCTTAAAATAAGACATAAAAATCAAATAAGTTATTCTTCTTTATGATAAAAAGAAATGAATATGTGCATGTATATATGTTAAGGAGTAAACTAGAATTGAGAATTTCTTAAGTTGGAACATTTATTTCTTAAAAAGGGAATTAAAACTTGAATAAAATAATAAGTTATACTAACTAAATTAAGTATATTCTTCTTTGCAAAAGAGGATTGATACCTAAGTTAATAAAGAGAGATTGAGAAAAAAAATATTAGACTCTAAGTAAGATTTAAATCAAAAGTTGAATTAATTAGTGTTATTATATGAAAATTTCTAAATATCTAGCAATTGAACTATTCTTTTAGGAAAGTCTAAACCTTTAAAAGGATGCTCAAAAGGTTTCAATTTAAGATCTTTGGAGATAATACACATGTCATCTCATGCATAATGCCATGTCATTTGCATTCATAATTGGAATCTTTTGAATAAAGTCCTTATCGGACTCTATCGGTTTTCTTTATCAGAAGCCGGAGTTCAGCAGGCAGAACCGTCGAACTCCACTACCTATCCATTACCAGGCAAGTCCAGTTTCTTGTTCATTTCCGTTGAGAAACGTTTTCCAAAACTTCATTCTCGTCTATAACATGCACAAAATGAAAACCTATTTTCTAAAGATCAAGTAATTGTTGTTTATTTTGATCGCCGGTTTTTGGGCTTGATCATGGTGGGTGGTAAAATCCTGGAAAGGGTGCCGGAGGCACATTGAAAGGTGGATTTCATCACACGGGAATATTTCACATAAAGTTAATGCAACCAATGATCGATTGTGCTTAAGGGCCGTAGTGAGTGCGCATACCACATACCCTGTATGGGCGGGGCTGAGCTAATGTACCCTTTACCCTAGGTCTATACTCCCCCGAGAAAGGAAGACCTCAATAGTTGTATCCGGAGTATCAACTGTTGGGAAGGTGGCGCTAGCCTTTGGCTATCCACAAAACATTGTATCTGAAGTATCAACGTGAGACTGATAGTCCTTGCCTGATTGTGCGGGACTGCGACGCGGAGTATAACCGAGCGAGCGGTGAAACGGCTCTGTGACCTTACGGTCTGGTTGTGCATGTGACGACGTGAACACCACGACTATTGGTCGTTTGTGGGTACAGTTGTGCACCTCTGCAGAGTGTATAGAATCGTGGCATTGTCACTCCATGTTCCTGGTTAGAACTGCGAACCCGGCAAGAAAGAGATTCATTGGGAATCCTAGCAGCTTGTGAGACAAGAGATCATTAGTCTCTTTATTAAAACTTGACTTTCGTACCTTACAAACTGCATTGCTTTTGGAGAGCATTGCTGTTCTCAGTAGATAGTGCATCAAACACCTATTGCTATCCCTGGACTTGTTGAGTACCTTTTGTACTCATCCCTCTATCTAATTCCTTTGAGTAGACTGTGAGCCGATGACGGAGGAGGAGGTGATCTACGTCGAGGTCGACGATGAGATTCCCGCAGATCTGGCGACAGCGAAGGAGGACGAAGGCGTCGACTACTACGTCGAGTTCCGCGACGAGAATGCCACTGAGTAGAACAGTAGGTTGTATGAGTTGGTAGGTGTAGTTAAGACTTTTGCTGTAACCAAACGATAACGGTTTTTAAATTCTCCGTACTTTTGGAAATGTGTTGTAAGACTTATGCTGTATTTGGAGTTTGTAAGTTAAGTTTGTATCATATGGACCGCTGCAATGCTTCTGTCGTGCTAACTCTGATGGCATATTGCCGCAGATGGCTACCGACTCCACCCATCTATGATGAATTTTCTATAAATCGTTTTGGACTTAGAGCTTTTTGCATCCCGCATTCAATCAGTTGAAAAAACCAATCTCACGCACTGGCTGATCACCCTGTCGTCCCTGAGCGCCGCTGCCACCACCGCCTTTCTCCTCCCTGAGCTTGAGCGCCACCACCGCCATCTCCTCCTCCCCGAGTGCCATCACCGACGCCTTGTCATTGTCTACTGCCACCATTGGAGCCTCCTCCTCCCCGAGCGTCGTCGCCGACCCATCCTCGTCCTTGAGCGCATCCGCCAGAGCATCCTCATCCCCAAACGCTGCCGGTGACGCCGCCTCCACCCAAGAGAGGTAAGCCCTCCTCTCCATTCCCCCCTCTCCCGAGCCTTCCTTGAGCCCCTCCCCCCCAAGCCACCTCTCCTCGGCCGGCTAAGCCCTCCCCCTAACCCTAACCCTAACCCTAGAACCAAGCCTCTGTGGATACTGCGTTGAGAATTAGTGGTATTGAATCATAGACATAATTTGATAATGGATACTGGATACTGCTTTGAGAATTTTTAATGGTATATGAGAATCAGAAACAAATTAATGGTACTAAATCATACATACAAATTCTATTACTTTACCATAGATAAAATTTTAATTGTATACATATGAACACAATTTCATGAATATATGCCTCTATTTTAATTTTGTATATGCCTCTGTTTTATTTTTATATATGCCTCTATTTTAATTGAATATATGCCTCTATTTTAATTGTATACATATGAATACAATTTCATGAATATATGCCTATTTTAAATTTATATATGTCTCTATTTTAGTTTTGTAGAGCTAGATATGAGGCTACCCAGGAGAAATGGGAGGAAGAGGATGAGAAGGCAAGGCAGAAAAATGTAACCCGTCCCCGGTGCTCATCCCCATAGAAGACGAGATCACGAACCTAGCAGAGGCGATTGGCTCATTTATCTAGTGGCCCAATAGGGATGTCATCCTAGTCGATCACCTTCATCGTAGTCGACATCACAAGCACGGGAGAAGAACCCAACCCCAATGGAGCTTATAAATGAAGGGCAGAATGTTGACACCTTGGAAGTTCTCGAGCCAAGGACGATTGAGGCATAATTTCATGACCAAATGATGACCGAGCTAGCAGTGCCACCAGAGCAGCCTGACACCTTGGTCGTTCATGAGGCAATGATGACTGAGCCAGTAGTGCCAATAGTGAACCCTTCTCACATGAAGAAAATTAAGAGCATGAAGAGCAGCAAGAGCAAGAGCGAGAGCAGCAAGAGTTCTAAAAACAGCACGAGTTCCAACCCAACGTCTCCTGGGTTCCCAACAGATGTTGATAATCTCCCAATGATACCATTGGCTCGCCAATTCATTAATGGAGAACCAATGATGAAGGCAGATGAAATTGCAAACTTGTCAACAACCTGTTAGAAATTGCATGAGTGGTACATGGAATAGAGCAACATTTTTCAGCCTGGATAGGAAAGCCCAAAATGCATCTCTGTCAGGTTCAAGGAGGAGCACTTCTTCGATGATAACCTCAATGGCTACTTCTATGTATACTTCTAGGATTTGTTTGAGCTCTTCCACCCCAACGCCCTCGAAACCGACCTTTTAAGATGCTAGATATTGTAAGTTTGCTCACTCAATTCAAAGGCCTATATTTATGAGACAATAATATCCTACTTCGTTTTGTATAGATACATGTACAATAAAGCCAAACTGCATAAGGAACCAGTCAGTTTCCTTGACCCAGCCAAGGTCACGGATAGAGCCATCAGAGACAATTCATAATACGTTCTAGAATACGTCACACAAGCGTTGGTGGCTCAAAAGGATAAGGAATACATCATCTTTGCCTATAACTCGGGGTAAGTTTTGCACTTATTGGTTAGTTCCAAACTTTATGAGAATGCAATATGTTAAATGACCATGATGACATGCCTCTGTATGCAGCTTTCATTAGGTTTGATAGTCCTCATACCAAAATGGAACAAGGTGGTATACCTTGATTCTTCCATTACTCTTGTTCGCAACTTCAAACCTATCTATGGAATACTTGACAAGGTGTTCATCGAGTATATCACTTGTGGAGGAAGAGACAAAGGATCCAAGTTGCAGTACAAATTAAACTTTCTGGTATCTCCACTATATACTATGTTAATGTATAGCATTTCACCGTTACTAATGCCTCTCGTACTAAATTATTTTTTAATTTCAATGCAAATAACAAATAAAAGGAACTAACATATATGGATTCTATGTTTGCCACCACATGGAGGTAGTGACGAGTCCCGTCAGCCAAAAATTAGAATTGAAGGTTTGTATTCCAATTAAATCAACTCTTTTATACTTGCAAATATGTATAATATGCATGATTTTAATTTGTCAACATATGCTAGCAACAGGGTTGGACAATCAACAACAGAGTCATCTCAATGAAGCCGAACTAAAGCGAATTCGAGGGGTTTTTGCGTTCTTCATCAATACCCGATGAAGACTTCTACGGTGGAGATGTAGGAGTATAGGTATGATCAAACTCGAGTTTATTTGTGATGATACTTTGTCGTGTTGGAAACTTAAGTATTGTTGAAACATTTGGTTAAATGCATATATATATAATTTGAGTTCAATTGTGCTATGTGATCCAATATCAAGTGTGCTTGTGAATTGCTATGTCAATCTGTCATTTTTCAGAGGGTATGGTTAGCAGTTCCTGAGGCTAGTCCAAAAACAGGAAAGAAACCTACCCTCTGGAGAGGTACATCATAGACAGTTCGTATTGCAAAACCTATTGTGATGACTCATGTTATCAAAGTCAGTTTAGAGGTGCAGCCGTCAGTGATGACATGATCATCACAAACAGTACGTTTTGCTGAACCGTTTGTGATGAGAATATCATCACAGACGGATTCTCCAAACCATCTATAATGACATGACATGAGTCATTACAGACCCTTCGGCATAGATGGTTCGTTAAATTGTCTAGGCTATTTGTTTTGAACCGCCTGTCATGGCCCTTTTTACAGCAGCGGCAAAGAACCATATCCAACGGACTAGTTGTGATAGCGCGGCTTCAGCTATGGAGGACGACAGGACTGCGTGTGGGCGGCGGAGGAGGCACGAACGGGCGGCTAGTACTGAATCCAGGGAAGACCACGCCGCCGCCCGCCAACCACCGAAGATGAGCATCAAGGCTAACGGCAACCCAACAAAGGGCAAAGGGACTTCACCGACCTACCTTCTGATGAGCTCACATAGGAGTAGGAGGAAGAAGCATTGCTCGCCAGGGCATACCATTCGAGAGGCACGTTTTCCACTTACGAGGAGAACAAGATGAGCGTGGGACGCTTCGTCGACTAGACGGTCATACACTCGCCGTTGTCGGAACTAGAAGCTAGGACTCCTTGTCAGGAGGTTAGGAACAACCACGAGAGGCGTAGCTGGCCATCCGAAAACCACGACACCAACATGAAGCTCAGTTGGCCACCAACAACTTTTGATGGAGATGAAAACTCATCGCTAGCAGTAGCTCACTTGGCCCTACCTTGGCTAGATAAGGATGAAGCTTTTGAAGCTTGGGAGCAAAACATAGTTAAATCCGTAGCTCCAGGCATCATAAAGGGGAAAACTCTAGGGATTTTTATTGTACCTATGAATGCATAAAGGGCAATCGAGGTGGAGCAATGCAGAACAAGCCGACGCTCTGCCATGGAGTCCAAGTCCTCATATCCATACCCAATGACCTCCTCTCCATCGACTGAATCACCGCTACGGCGGCCCGATGGCGAGAAGGAATACCGGGGCAGGACCCAATAGGACCTTGGATGAGGGGAAGGCCATTGGATCAGCTCCGGTGAGGCTATCCTCAACTCCAAGATCCCGATCGCTGTCTTGGTAGGAAGCCAAAGGGAGAAGATAATGCATCCACCAGACCAAATGTGTGAGCTTGTTTGCCATAATGGCAATCTCCTCTAAGGGATAATTATATTCCTCCTATGGGCCAGCCCATCAAGTCTTACATAGCACTTATGTGGCACAAAGATGATCAAGAGGTCAAGGCAGGCCAAGTCAAAGCCGGTCAAAATAGGTCAATGAAATTAGGAGGTGTATGTGAGAGATAGTCCACCATAGACCAACCACCAGCCCACCTCTTGAGTCCACCAATTTCCCATTTTCCTACTTTTATCCCTCTCACACCTCCCTTAAGGGTAGCCATGGTCATTTGTCACGGACTTCTTACCTATATAAACCCTATGTGGATGTAAAATCCATCTCACAAATAAAAAATCTCATGGAGGAGGCATAGAGCTCTAAGTCCTGTATGAGGAGCTCTAGAAGTGACTTTGGGAAATCTCGGAAGGCTCAAATCGCTAGTGGAATCCTACATGAGACGCCTCCCTCGATAGAGAAGTAGGTCGTGCTTCACGAGATGAATGTTTCAAAAAACATCGAAGTGTTACATATTATTGATTGCACAACGACTTTCTCATAAGGCAGTCGTACACGGCTCATTACTATCATACTCTAACCATCGAACATTAACATCTCATTTTCTGTATTGTTTCTACAACAATAATACTAAGCACTTAAAACTAAAAAGAAAAAAAGCTCTATCCCTCTCGTGTATTTTCCTGGTGACTAGGCCATCGGAGTCAAGTGAAAAGGAGGGGCGACGGCGGGAATAAAACGAACGAAACGGGTTTCTTTTCGCGAGAGAGGCAGAGGGTTCGAAAAGGGTTCGGGAGAGAGCCGTGAGACCGAGATCGAATCGATCAATCGCTGGCTCACATTGCCCTGCAGGCGGTACGTCCAGGCAAGATCAGTGAGGTTCTCCTAGAGATTTAGGCAGCCGTAGGATTAAGCAACAGATTAGCATGCGTAACTGGCTAACTGACTAATTTATTAGCAGGATAACGGAAGGCAATTAAGTGCGTGTGCTTTAGTTCTGCCAAGTGTCAGGCGCATGCATGCATCGCCACTCCGGGGAACCCATGCGTGCTTGGGCATGGCATGATCGATCGATCGATGGAGATTCGAGCCGAATGGACCAAGTCTTGCGTGATTCGAACCGAAAGGCGGAGCGATTCCCTGTCCGATCGACCAACCGTACGTACGCATGCACGTAGCTCCTGACAGGACGGTCAACGGTCAAGAATTAACCATCGATCACGTCCTGACTCACGCGTGTGGTTAAGGTAAATGCGTACGTAGAGTCGGAACATGGTGACTGATCACCTCATGCTGTCTGTCCCTGTTTCGTATGCGTGTACATAATCGAGATCGAGGCATCGAATCGAGATAACCGGATAAGAAGAAATCCAAGAGGAAAGGGTAAAACATATACACGTGTCAGGCTTGGGGTGCATGTTTCTGGATATTTTGACTTCTGCCCAAGTACGTACTTGTAGTCAAGCGCGATTTGCCAGCTCTCTCTGTCGCGCACGCGTGTTTTATTCGTCCAAGATTCTCGCTAGCTAACTGATGAGATCGATCTAGGTACGTGCGACGTGGTTAACTCGCATGGCCTGCGAGGATTCGGCAGAGGAATGCAAATCTGTATTGCACCGTACCGGCAGGCAGCACATCAGCAGAGTGGAGGTTTCAGTCAAAACACGAGCAGGATAATACTAACTTTAGGTTGATCACTGACACTTGCTGATCATGTCGGCAAGCCACAAGTACCTACATATCGTTGTCCATAGGAAATTGTTGCTCGTGAAATACAAGATGACTTTTGAAGGATATTGACCGAGGTACCGGAGATGGCTCTCGAGGGCGCAAAAAACTATGGTTTTCGCGTGGTTGTGCAGAACGTTTTTTTTATTTAAACTCAAACCGGACACAAAATATTCTTAATCTATTAATGAAGTTGAAAATAATCATCCAGTTAATTAAAAAAATTAAATAAAAATCAAGGTTACAACCTAGCCACCAATATAGATTGTACACATCATTGAAAAGAATCATCCGTCAAAGTTGTTCACAGTATCATCCTCATCACCTGTCGCACCTGAACCGGTGACTCAAACTTCACTATCGATAGCCACCAACACATTAAATACCTACAATGGTCACACGAAGCTACACCGGCCTGCCAAACAATCAGTACACATATGGCACCCGAACCAGCGACTCCAACTTCACAGCAGATGGCCATCAACACATCGATTACCTGCAATGGTCGAACCAAGCCCAAGCTAGCCTCGCCAAACAATTGGCCCACATGTCGAGGACAAGACAGCTTCGATTTCGGTGACAAGCTTTGCAGGAAAACTATGCAAGCCTCGCCTCAACAAAGCCCAACGCAGCACCGAGAGCGTCGTTGAAGGAATCCATGCTATTGGCTAAAGAGGTTGAATAGGAAATTATTAAAAATTCTACGAAAAGTAAATCCTACGTTTACTAGTGGGCAAGATATACAAAGAAGCAAGTATGGAGAAATAGAAAAACACAACCACATGGGAGATAAGGATTTGTTGTCGAAGTTCGAACTTTTGGCGAGGCTCTACATTTTCACTGAGAAAACTTGATCCAACGATAGAAGCCAGCACCAGAATGTGTGCTTCCCTCAAAGGGCTTGCTGACCCGAAGCCCCCTCTCAGTTGTGGCAGCTCTTCACCTTGCGGTAGGAAAGCTCCAATCCCTCACAAACTTCTTCGGGCTCTTCAAAACTACTTGGATGCTCTCAATCGACTCCTAAACATTTAGGAAACTCCAATCTCCAAGAATAATATGCTTCAATCACTTCCACTTGAAGAAGGGCTCTTACTTAATGCTCACTTACGAATTGATCTCTCTCTCTCTCTCTCTCTCTCTCTCTCTCTCTCTCTCTCTCTCAAAGTTTGGGATTGAGAAAAGATGGGTTTCAACTTAGATCAGCAAAGAAATAGATTAACAAAGAATTATTTGTGCAAATAGGCTTGGAGGTATATATAGCAAACCCCTCAAAATCTTGCACTTATAGCAAACTCGGGAAAAACCCAGAGGTTCTGAATTTTCATACAATTATAGAACTTGGAGGCTCCCACAAGAACCTAGTGACTCGGGCATTTCAAACAACGGCTGTATAGCGAGGTCACAAATAGATCTCGGGGACTCCGACAAAGAACTCGAATTCTTCGACTTTCAAAGCATAACGGACATGAGCAAATGTCGGTAGTTCTGACTTGGAACCCAAACCATCTAATAATTTGAATAGCCTTGAGTAAGGCGCAGTCAAAAAAATTCAAGAGGTTCCAACATTGAATCTGGAGCTTCCGAGATTTCAAGATGCTCAACCGAGCGAGATCAGTATATGAACTCAGAAACTCAACTGCCACGCTGGACCATCAACTTTAAAAGGCCATGTTGCGACCCAAACTTCGCTCACCTCCAACGTCAGTGCACCATGAATCACAATGCCAACGATCCTGTGCACCGCCAACCACCGGTCCCCTCGGCTGTCGTCTGCAATGAGACGATGCCTCAAGGAGGGGAATGACGTAGAAGTGCCGTCATCGTCAAGAAGTCCCAGATATGAGGTTTCTCCTGGAGCCAAAACAACGGGAAGAGGGCATGAATGTAACACCATGGTAAATGGCACCCACGGTAGCCGTCGTAGCCGGTTTCGACCAAGGCCGAACAAGGTTTTCACTCGAGATTGCCTCGACCTCCTCCCGCCCTCATTGACTGGCCCACCAATAGCCCGCCGTGACCAGCACAGGTGGTTGCCTTAAGCTAGCCCCAATAGTAATAGCGATGCAAAGCAGCCACCGCCAAACCACCGGAGCTGTCTTTCGTTGCTACGGCACTGACCTAGGGCCTTCGTGTCCTAGCCCCTTATCCACTGTGCACCACCACACATCGCTAGATCTGGCCAACCACTTGCTAGCCACCTGCCGATGCTAGCCACTGGCTGTGCCGGGGCCAGCGCCGCCGCCCGCCACGTGATCCGTCCCCACGATGCCGCTGCAAGGGGGCTACCGCCAGGATGCCACAGCCTGCAGCCCGTCATGGCAAAAGGATTGGTGCTAGTGCTCTTCGGACAAGTCCAGACTTGGTACCTTGGACTGACATCTCGCTCTATTTACTTGTGGGAGGCAGAAGGACGTATACCACGTGGAAGAGGACGAGCGTCAACCCGCCAAACAAGTGTGTGACACCAACAAAGGCTGCACGACAAGTCGGCATGGGTGGAATGCCCATGATCAAGACTACCCGCACGATGGCCTCGACCATGGCTGAGCACATGGAGGCAATTACGAGCATGGCCACGCTAGGCACGAAGGTTGGAAGCCTCGTATTCCTCTGCCCCAAACTTGCCCACAAGGTTGCGAGCGGCCTCACACAGGCAAAAAAAGGCCAGCTCAGCACAAGCCTAAGCACATCCCATGCGCACGCCACAATCGTGTCCATTGCGGCAGCGGTAACCATGACCACCCACCACTATCTAGTGGTCGTTACGTCCCTACCAGAGCATCTAGGAAGACGGACGGAGATGCCAAGACCACCCTTAGCTCACCAACCTCCGTGACAATTGACACTACTCGCACGTCTGTCTCTAGCTGCCTATCAGCAACCACATCTCGCTAGACCTGCAAGGCCCGAAGCTCAGCCCGGATAAAAGTGATGGTGTCCTCCGCCTCACCCAACTTCTTGGCCTCCGCCACGGTGGCCTTTGCAATCCACTTCTTCTCCTAGTTGTGGCCACGCGCACCATTAATCTTGGAGCCGTCCATCTCCAGGAGTCACTTAGTCGTGAGAAATACCTAGGGACATAAGTCAAGAGTCAACACTGTACAAGAAGATATAATATACAAGTGACCTAAAGAACCAAAACGCCACGCTATACCTTGATGAAAGTAGATATGGAAGCATCACATACCTCCATCAGTGATATCCCACCAAAGGCGATGTTGAGGTTAGTGGGTGACATCTGGAGTGCGGCATCATGGTAGAGGCTTACCTCGACCTCTGAGTCGATAAAGGGTCCCAAAAGAAGCTGCTGGTAGAGGAAGCCTCGTAACCCCCACCCTGTCAATCTCCAAGCTAGCGCAAAGCTGATGGTGAAGCCAGCGCCAAACAAATGCCTATAGGAAGGGCAGTCGGAAAGGTCAGTACCAAGCACCCCACAGAAGACATCGCCGTGGCCCCTCTCGACACCGCACTGACTGGTGGCACCACTAGCACCTCTGCCATGACAGATGTGCCGGTGTCAACCTCGCCGCCCCCGGTGAGCATGAAGTTGCTGGATGATGTTGAGTCAGAGGGGGCACCACCAAAGGCTGGACACGAGCCGAGCCGAGCCGGCTCGCGGCTCGGCTCGCACCAGCTCGCGAAAAACCGAGCTGAGCTTTGCTCGGCTCGTGTCCAGCTGCGAGCCAAAAGGGAGGCTCGGCTCGGGCTCGTTGCCGGCTCGAGCCGGCTCGTGGGAGCTCGTGAGCCGGGCGATAAAACCACCCCGTGCCCAATCCCCCGCCCGCTCGGCCCGCATCTCTCCTCAACCACCCGCCGCGCCGCCGCCTAGGTTAGGGTCCTCGGCGACTCCTCGGGCGGCCTCACTCGCGGCTCGCCGGACCGCCGCCGCCACTCCTCCTCCCTCTCCACAGCCGGCCGCCACCGAGCCTCGTCTCCTTCCTCGGCCAGCGGCGGCGAGCCCCCCCGGCGTCTCCTTCCTCCTCCTCCAGTGCCTCCACAGCCGGTCCGCGCCGCCGCTCTTCCCCCGCCGCCGTGCGCCTGCCCCCGTCGCCGCCGCGCTCGCCGTGCCGCCCTGCCCGCGCCGCCGCGCCACGCCCCTTCCTCCGTTGCCACCGCGCCGTGCCCCTGCCCCAGTCGCCGCCGCGCCCCTTCCTCCGTTGCCACCGCGCCGTGCCCCTGCCCCAGTCGCCGCCGCGCCCCTTCCTCCGTTGCCACCGCGCCGTGCCCCTGCCCTAGTCGCCGCCGTGCCCGCTGGTATGTGTGTTTTCATGCTAACTTTATGGGATGATTTTTGCCTACTGGTATGTGTGTTTTCATGCTGTTATGTTGTGCAATGGATACACGAAAACCATCACATTTGACATTTGTTCCTTTGAAATCCAGCCTTACAGCAACAGCAGCTGGTTCTTGGATCAGTTGGTTAACTCGAGGAATCAAAGAAGTGTTGGAGTTAGAGAGATCGAAAGCAGTGCCAGATCTTGAAGCACCCGCAACGGCTGGCAGGTAGGAGGAATAATGGAAGGATCATGACAAGTTGAAAGAAACAGAAGAGAAAAAAATATAAGACATGGCACAGCTAGTAGATGAACTGCACCTAGGAGGCTAGGAGGAGCTTATGTATGCATGTTTTGTTCCTTTGAAATGCTGAATTCCATGTAGTATGTCGTTCCGGGGTGTTATTTCTGCTAATTCCAATATTGAGACGTGTGCTCCACTTGCTGATCGGGTAATGCACGCTATAGTGCCATCAGCGTGGACCAAATTTGATTTTATTGGATGATTTGTGTTGTGCGCTGCCTGTAGTCTTATGTGGAACCAAAGTAGTTGTATGGGAAGTTATTAATTATTGCATAAGACAATGGTCAAATTGAAATGCTTTGTAGTCGTACTATTTAAAAACGTTAACTTTTGTGGCTTAATATAGCAGAACAAAGGTTGAGACATTTAGTCAAGAATACCTGATATCAGTATTTATAGAAAAGGATTTCTTGGTTCGCAAGTAAATAACCTCAATTTGGTCATCAATTGAATCTGTCTGGATTGGTAGAGGTTGTATTTGCTTCAGAATTTAATGACTTGTTTGTATGACATGAGTATTTCTAGGGTTTGGATGAATGCATGCTGAAAGTAACTAACTATATGGAATTGTTTTTGCATGCCACTATCTATGTTTGTCATGCATCGTATTGTACAATTAGTAAGCAAGAAAAGTTCTAGGTTTGTTTCTTTGTATTGCTTGTACTATCTTGTTTCGGGATGCTGTTTCTATTAGTTCCATCTCATATTATTTCGATATCATACGGATGTTTCAATCTCCCATATGCTTAACGTTATGCATCATTTTGACAGCGTCTTGGTGTTGGTCCAGCTGAAAAGGTAGGCACATGGAGCCGGAGCGGCAACGACCTAGTGAGGCGTCGCGGGCACTCACACATGGAGGAAAGAGGGGCACTGCTGGTAGCCATGTTGTGCACGCCACGAAGGCTGGTGCAACGCGTCTACCTTGCGATTCACCTTTTGACACAACAGCGTCTCCTCCCCCACGGATGGTAGAGCTATTTTTTTTGCTTCTTTGTATGTGATTACGATGTTATCTATTATCTTTTATTTTTAATTTTCAGCCGATGTAATATGATTACAATGTTTGATTTTATTTTTTATTTCCAATTGTTGTAATATGATTACGATATAAGGCAAATTGTTGTAATATGATTACGATATAAGGCAATTGCTACAATATGATTACGATGTTTGCTTGTATCTTTGTAATACCCACTTTACGTTAAATAGGAATTTGCCCTGCATTCATGCATACATGGCATTATCATCAACCACACCCTATTTAAACTTAGTTGTATATCAACCGTACTTTATAGAATATGTTAATATTTCATCCTCGGTAGGAATGATTGCAAACACCAATCAATGTAATTAAAACTATAGAATATGTGCATATCTCATCCTTGAAAACTCAATTTGTGGAAATTAACACCAATCAATTTATTTGAAGTGTCGAACCTCGATAAAAGCCCTAATAAGGGGGTGGGTCCAGTGGGTCCCACCAGTGAATTCCCTTTCCAACTTTCCCAACATTCACCACCTAAAAGTATTCCAAAACCCCCATGAAATCATAACTTGAATTGGATTTCCGAGGACAAACCCTAAAGTCCGAGAAACTAGGGTTTAGTAGAGGGATAAGCTAGGTTGGTTGGAAATGCCTCAAATTTTGGAAATGGACATGAAATGGTGAATACTAGCCCCATACAAAGTTTGAGAATTTTTAAAGAACCCTACACCCTAGTCGCAGTTCAAATTGCCGATTAGGTCAAAACCCTAGAGTTGTACTGGACCCCTATTCAAATCAACTCCAATTGAGTTCAAACTTATGCAGTAGCTCAAGAATAATATTATGAGGGCCTGGTAAAAATTTCAAGTTAATTGGAGAAGAAATTGTACATGAAATAACGAGAGGGGTGATCAGGGAATAAATAAAAAGAAAAAGAATAAAACCTAAACCCTAACAGACCAGGCCGAGGCCTAACGGGCCGCCTCGGCCGGCCCAGCTACCCCCGCGCGCACCCGCGGCCCTCCGCTCTCGCTGACAGCAGGGCCCCGCCCTGTCAGCCTCTCCCTCCTCTCACTCCCCGCGTCCGGGCCCGCTCGTCAGGGCGCGTCGTCCACGTCCCGCCCGGCCACTCGCCGGCGTGGGCGGTGCCTGCCCCGACCAGCGCCGCGCCCGAGCTCCTCGCCGCCCTATTTAAACCCTCCTCCCGACAGCCCTTTTCTTCCCCCTTCCACTTTCCCGATCCGGAAAAACCCTAGCGCCTGTTTTCCCTCCTCCCGAGCCCTCTGCTTCAACTCCGGCCGCCGCGGTTCTCAACTCCGGTGAGGAATCCACCGCAATCCAGCGCTCCCCCACCTCGATTTCTTCCTCTCCGAGCTAATCCTTTCCCTCATGTGCCTTTTCCCCCTCTCTGTTGCGCAGATCCGAGCCTCCAGCAGCTTAGCACCGTCTTCGTCCTCAAGTCCGGCCGTGGACTCCGTCGAGCTCCCCTAGCTGCTCTGGTTTCCCTCCCCTTCTGTTTTCTAGCCACCGAGCACCGTCTCCTCCTCCGGAACCTCCCTCACCCCTTTCCCTTGCAGATCCGTGCCCGGAGCAGCCCCTCCACCGGTGACCCGAAGCTCCACCGCCACCCTCGCCATCGCCAGCCTCCTCCAGACCTCCCCGAGAACGTTGCTTGCGCACATCTGCATCGCGGTGAGCCACTGGTCCTCCTCGACCTTCTCCCGAGTAAAACCGAGCTCCAGAACGCCCTGCGGCGAGCTCTCCGGCGACGCACCACCGCCTGAGCCTCGGCTCCGGCCGGACCCGAGAGAGAGAGAGAGAGAGCGCGGGTGAGAGAGAGAGAAAGAGGGGGCAGGTGTCGCGTTCTGAATGGATCCCGAGCGCCCGTGTGTATGACAGATGGACCCCTCTGGGGCTGACGTGGATTAGTGGGTGGGGTTCGCTGGTAGTTTCCTCGGGTACGCGTAAGATTTGCAGAATGGCCTGGGTACGTTTCGGGTGGGTTTAGCATTTAGGGTTTCGTTGGTTTAGGGCAGATTTTGTCTAAAATTTCAAACACCTGTAACTTTTGAACCACTGGTCCAAATTTGAAAATTTTTATATATTTGGAAACCTCAGGAGATTCTCTACAAGATGGCTGAATCAAAAGTTAGATTTGAACACATGCACACACTGATACTTAAGGTAGAAGCTTTAGGGTTGTCGAGGGTCTATAAACCCTAGGTTTATGACCCTAACCCCGATTTCGACGATCCTTACAGTTTCGGAATCCTCATGAGAAATCCTACGACCTGGAATAACTAAAATTTCAGTAGAGTTACATGCAGGACATGATATTGGGTTAACTCCTTTAGTTGTCGAGCCCCGTTGAACCCTAATTCGACGAAGCATAGCTTCTTGCTCGTAGCTCCGAATCAATTGATTTCAATTGCATTAATTAATTAGCTCAGAATACTACCAAATTATTAACTTGCATGCCCGTGTCACTCCCATATGAATAATCACTTTAAAACCCTAATGCGTAGTTGCACGAACCTTGCCATGCATATAGGTTAGAACAACTAATCGAACCCAACATCGGAATATTGCTTAGTACTTCATTCCTTTCATCCATCCTCATGCATACATGCTGGATTCATTGATTGCATGATTGCTTATACTCGATACTCAAATTGCTTGCACTAGACTACGAAGAAGGAGACCTGCAGGCCCACGACCAGACGCAAGAACAGGAGCAGTTCGACGAAGGCAAGCAGAGCTTGTTGCATCCCTTCTTTTGTGTTCAGTACTTGCTTATTTTGTTCATGTGTTAATGATTGTATTATCGTTCGTAGCTTATCGTAAATTTTCGATCAAACTAGCATGTTAGGATATGTTGTATTGTGTGTCTAGTGATGGTTGGAATTAATCGATGAGCTAAATAATTGAACCTAAGGTGAGATGTGAGAGCCGAAGGAAAAAGGGTCAGCTGGATAAAGTTGGTATCATTGGAGGAGCCTGGTGCGACTAGGTGAAAGGGTGTGTTGTCGCGATACCAACCTTGAGGTAACTCCAGCGTGGCTACTTCCCTTGTCACCACGTGGACGTTGCCGAGATCAACGCTAGGGTATGTCGAATGGTAAAGGCCGCTTGGAGCTTTGCAACCTCCAAGGGATAGTGCTCTCGAATATCGCTAGTGGTTGTATCGTCGGAACGGTCCGAGAGATTGAATGAACTAGGTGTTGATGATTGAGATTGGGATTAATCAAGGGGCTGTACCCTAAGTGATTGAGAATAATGCAAGTAAATGTGTTAGTAATGGAAGTTGATTGGTTGGTTGCCTGAGTAGTATATTGATTAAGATGTCCTCCCTCCATGTTAATTATGCTTTGTTTTCATAATTAAGTATATTGTTACTCTGAGAAGCATTCATGTTTAATTGTGGTTGCACTAGTATGAGTAGGACATTCAATCAAGCACGGATAAGTCTTGCGAGTACATTCGTACTCACCCAGGTTATCCCTGGAGCTTGCAGGTGAGCCGGTGGTCGAAGAGTTTTTCGACGATGTTTGACATGCCTGGTTTCCACGGTTGCGTTCGATGCTTGGGATAGTTAGTGTTTTGTTCAGCGATAACTATGTCGCTGTGGGACTACTATTTTGTTTCCGCTGCTGTTAAGTTTCTCCGTACTCGGATATGTGTCCGGTGTTAACCGACTGATGTAAAATGTTGTCCCATCGTGGACTGTTATTATTAATATCGTATTGTAGAGCTTTGCGACGATATCCGAGTTGTTAATCCAGGCTGCCCCTGCACAATGCGTGAATGATATGAAGTGTATGGGTATGCCGTGAAAGATCGAGGCCGTACCATTTTCTACTAAGTCGAGCAGGAGTTGGTTGAGTGACCCGCTGGCTGAGATGCTGTGCCGGCCAGGCAGGGTGTGGGCGTTCTACCGGGCTTTCGAGCGACCCACTAGCTTCCGAGCTAGGTTAGGGTGTGGGTAGAACCGCCGGGCTCCTCCGACCTTGCTTGTCGTGGTAGGATTCGGGAACGACTCTGACCCTTCACCGGATTACGGAATCGTATGTGGTTTTGGGAAGATTGGTCGCTTCCGGCCGGCTCGCCACTGGCGGGTGTCGGATCGTCCTACCTTGGTGCGTGCGGCGCAGGTACCGCGCCACCGGGAGGCCGAGTCCTTCGGTCCTTGGCGACTTCGCGTTCCCCTAATCATATGCAATTCCGGGTCCGTGACAATCTTTTATTTTTAATTTTCAATTGTTGTAATATGATTATGATATAAGTTAATTGTTGTAATATGATTACCATATTTGCTTTTATTTTTTATTTCCAGCCGATGTATGAGCAGGATGAAGAAGAAAATTCATATGATAGGAATGACACCATGTCTGAAGAGGGCATGGGAGATGCTTATGCTCCAGAGGTAGAGGGAAAATATATTGATGTTTCTGATGATGGGAATTCCGGAGAAGCTAATTGTTCAGTACCGGCAAGAGGAAGAAAACGACAAAGAGGGGTGAAGGTTGGGCCAAAGGTTGCCGTTCAGGTTCAGTCGAGCAG
Source organism: Stipa capillata (assembly GCA_019208055.1). Classification (NCBI taxonomy): domain Eukaryota; kingdom Viridiplantae; phylum Streptophyta; class Magnoliopsida; order Poales; family Poaceae; genus Stipa; species Stipa capillata. The sequence goes on from JAGXJF010004856.1 coordinate 93,050, forward strand.
TAAGCAGACTTCAGATGTTTGGAACTTTTTTGAGAAGGTCCCATTGCCATCCACGAAGGAGAAAGGTGTGATGATACTGAAGGCCCGGTGTTTGTTCTGCAAGAAATTGTACTCATACACACAAGGAGGTTGCACTTCTCATCTTGGGAGGCACAAGAAGGCATGCGCGACATACAAGAACGTGATGGCAAAGAAGGATAATCAAGCTCTTCTGAATTTTGCTCCATCAAGTGCAGGTGATTCTGGGATTCCTGTTGTGCATTCTCCTAGTGAGTATAGTCATGAGCAAACTCGAAAATTACTTGCTAAGATGATCATAGTTCATGAGTATCCATTTAGAATGGTAGAGCACACATGGTTCAACATCTTGATGAAATACTTAAATCCTTCTTATCAGTTTACTGGTAGAAAAACCATAAGAAGTGAATGTCTCAAGGTTTTTCATTCTGAGAGAGAAATACTTATGAAGAGTCTTAAAGGTGTAGACAGCATAGCTTTAACCACTGATTTATGGACATCCAACCAAACACTTTCCTATATGTGTTTAGTTGCACATTATGTTGATACAGATTGGAATATGCAATGTCGTGTGCTGAATTTCATTGAGTTAGACCCTCCACATACTGGTCATGTGATATCTCAAGCTATATTTGAGTGTGTGGCTGCATGGAAGATCGAGGACAAGATCATCTCAATTACTCTAGATAATGCATCCAACAATGATGTAGCCGTCCAGGCTTTGAAGGCTAAGTTTGCTGCTAGAGGCTCACATTGTTTCATTGCAAAATATTTCCATGTTCGTTGTTGTGCTCATATTATTAATTTGGTAGTGAATGATGGGATAACAAGTATATCACATTTGATAACCAATGTCAGAGAATCTGTGAAGTATATAAAGAAGTCTCCATCTCGCTTGCACAAGTTTGTTGAAATTTACAGATCTCTTGCATTGACCATTGGAGAAGGATTAAAACTTGATGTGTCCACGAGGTGGAATTCCACATATTATATGTTAAAAACATGTATTGCTTACAAGGAAGCATTAGTGTCATATGCTGATTCAGATGCAAACTATAGGTGGGAGCCCACATGGGAGGAATGGGCAATATTTCAAACTATTCAACCAATACTTGCATCTTTGGCAAAAGTCACTACTGCATTTTCAGCTTCCACATATCCCACTTCAAATATCTTTTATCCTCACATTATCAATGTCAAAATTGCATTAAGAGCTGCTTGTGCTTCTAGTAATGAGCATTTGAAGACTATGGGCACTGCAATGATGGAAAAGTTTAATAAGTATTGGGAGGAAAAGAATAATGTCATGGTGATTGCAACTATTCTTGACCCAAGGTACAAGCTTAAATATATTGAGTGGGGTTTTAAGAAGATTTATGAACCGCAGAAGGCTATGGTTGAGTATGAGGATGTCAAGAATGAATTAGAGAAGCTATATGAGAAGTATGAGATGGATCATAGACATGAGAAGTCGGCTTTTAAAAAATCTGGTGCATCATCATCTTCCATTGTGGATACAAGTAGCTCTTTATCCTCTAGCTCAAGTGAGTTTCAGTCTTTCTTGTTTTCATCTTCTATGGAGCCATCAAAGAGCGAGCTTCTCATATATCTAGATGAGAAGAATGAGAGCTTGGCAAACAAAGGTTTTAATTTACTTGAGTGGTGGAAGTTGAATGCACATAGATACCCAGTAGTGTCAAAGATGGCAAAAAACTTCTTGACTATACCAGTTACCTCCGTGTCTTCAGAGTCCACTTTTAGCACCGGGGGTAGAGTTCTAGATGATTATCGGAGTTCTCTACGGCCGGCTATGGTGGAGGCATTGGTGTGTGCTTCTAGCTGGATTAGAGGTGCACATAATGACAAGAAAGTTGTTATGTCAATGGTATGTTTATTAGTATTATAATTTATTTTATATTATTATTGTTATCTTTTATCTATATCATGTATAACTTGATTAAATGAATTTATTTAGGAAGAAGATGATGAGGATGATGTCGAGCTCATTCCATTTCCACAAAGCATTGTGGAGAGCAACTAGTACGTGCTATAATGGTAATACTATGAAGTTCACATATAGAATGTTTGAAATATAAAATGCATATAATTGATGTATCATTCTTTTATTTGACATGTAGGATTAACTTGTTCCATCTCTTCGATTTGGATTTTGGAAGAATAGAGCTTCATATTGATGGTCGCATGACAGGATGTCATTTTATGTTTTTGGATGTTGAATTATTCGTGTTGAGACTTGAGAGTTTGAGACTTTATATTTGATAACTTATTGGACATGGACTTAGTAGTTGGTGCATGTTTGAATGTTATTGTTGACAACTTGAGACTTATTGATATATTGATTGCATCACTTTTTATGTTCTAGTGCTTGTTTATTGTATAATTGTTCAATATATGTATGTGGATTGTCAGTTTTTTAGTAAAGGTCATGCCCAAATTTTTTTATACAACGAGCCCAAACGAGCCTCCGAGCGGCTCGCGAGCTTTTTGGCTCGGCTCGCCGAGCTTTACGAGCCGAGGAGGAGGCTCGGGCTCGGCTCATTGCACCTCCGAGCCGAGCCGAGCCTGAGCCGAGCCTCGCCGAGCCCGAGCCGAGCTACGAGTCTCGAGCTTTATGTCCAGCCTTAGCACCACCTCCTGAAGTTGTTGTTGTCCCCATAATCATTGGCGCATGACTCATGGTCCAGCAAAATCAAGGCCCCCATCAAGCCCTTCCCGAGTCTAGGGCACAATTGGGGCAGCTCGCGTTGTGGACTCAAAGGCCGCTCGTCAACCGTGGCAGTAGCCGGCAACCCGTGAGCTCTAGTCACTCATAGTGGTGAAGCCGACACATCCGTCCACACCTACTTGGCCCTAGCGATCTCATCGCCGGATGAAGGGAATGGATGCTCAGGTGCAGCCTATTTGAAAGACTCGCACACCCGATTGCATCGACACTTCTTGATCATCATCTTCATGCCAATAGCCTCTATCTTGGTGTAGTGGACATGGAGCAAGTCTATCGCCACTTTCCCCTCAGCCCAAGAAGAATCTACAAAATCAAAACAATAATTCTACTATCAATGCTCACGAGAAAATTCAATGTAACAAAAAGCCGAAAAGCAAAGATGAAGGGTTGCTCACATTTTGCAGGGAGGCACTTCCCTAGTACTCATAGGTCGTGTGGCTCGTCCTGGCCCACTGGTAGTAAGTTCAATCTCCAGCTGCAGCCGAGGGGCGAGATCCCAAAAAAGAGGTACTCCTCCACCAAGTCCCACATGCTCAACTCAAGAGCCATGTGTTGGATCAGGATCCTTTGTGCCTCTTCACTCCTGTTAAGAGTGCGGAGGAAGGCGGTTAGTTGTGGGATGCCCGGTGTGCAAAGGAAACTAGTCATGAGCTCGGAAGTAGAACCAAGCATCTTGCCAACTGGCCCACTTTACTCTTGATGGCAAATGTCGGGTACTCATGTTTGTTGCTAGCACGGCGATGAGCGAAGTTGATTGTCCTGTACACTGAGTAAAGCTTCCTTGTTGCCTTCATTTTTGTCACCACCGATTGGTGGTTCCAAGCAAAGACCTTTGCCGAGCCCTTTGTCTACATGCTCCGCATTCGCCACTCGAAGACCGCCAACCAAATGAAGGTGGATGGATGGAGGTCTAAACTCTATAAGTTAAAAAACCTTAGCACCTCCAGTAGTATGGGTGCCGCTAGAATACGAAGCCCACTGTCGAATTGGGTGGCAAACACGATGATGCACCCCTCCTTCTAATTTGCTCACACCATGGAGGACTTGGGGACCTCGACACCGTAAATGTCATCGAGGTATGGGATTTTTCCCTCCGTCGCGAGATAAGCGATGAGTGTTTCATCCACGCTGGAAGGGCCAAGGTAATTGGATTAGTCACTCTCTGTTAGCTTGATGATAGTGGTGGCCTTGCCATTACGAATGTTCAAAGCTGTAGGTACAGTGTTCCCTGTGGCCTGGTAGGAGGATGACATCTCGACCTAGCTAAAAGAGTTCAAAGCGTGCAAATACCATCCATCAGCTTTGACATGTACAAAGATAGATCATCAAGGCTTCCCATGCAAGGGAGTTTGCATTTGACACTAGTGGTACAAGCAAATGACATGAGCATGACAGTATATGATCGAGAAGCATTTGGTTCCACACACATCCCCGACCAACCGCATAACAGCAATCTGAAACAAAAGGGGGCACGGCGCCCAAGATGCCCACAATGGAGCATAACGGACAACCTCATCGCTTCAACCGAGTGCTCCTGCCGATACGCCCGTGTGGCCTTCGGCACGCCCGCCTGGCCACCAGCTTGGCCGAGTGCGTTCACTCGAGGTGCGCATGCCCATGTCATTGTCAGCCTAGCCCATGGCCATAGCCTCGCTTGCTGCATGGCCCGCAAAGGCTATGTGCACCTACGAGTGTTTGCTCGCTGTCCTATTCGCCCGTGTCGCCTCGCCAGTTGCCCATCTAGCCCGCGACTGTTGTGCACATCCCTGTCCCGCGCCGCCTATCGTGTGCAGCCCCACTCGCTAGCTCATCTTGGCCACTCCATGCTCGCTATCACATGTGTCCCTGTTGCGTGCCAATCATAGCATGATGCTCCACTCCACCCTACTACTAGCCCTCTGGGCCCATCATGCGCAAAGCCCCACTCACCCAAACCACCCTGTGGCTCCCCTACGTAGCCCACAGCAGCAGTGCATGTGCCTATGAGAGCTTGTCCTACAACCCCACATGCCCACTCCACCCAGTGGCTAGCTCAGATGGCCTACGACTAACAAGGGATGGCCCATGCATGCTCGTCCTTCCTTGCCGCTTGCTAGCATAGTCCAGCCACTTGCTCGCTCTGTTCCGCTACTAGCCCACTGGGCCCATAGCCAATGCAACCTTGCCTGTGCGCATTCACCCTGCCATGCCGCTCGTTCATGCGGTCCGATCGTTCAACACTTCGCTCACACTCTTCTAGGATTGCTTGAGCCGGTTGTCAGCGATAGCGCCAACGCAGCTAGTTGGAGATGGGGTAGGGGCAACATTGGAGCTCGGAGATATGAAGGAAGCAAGTAGCGGGGAGCATGAGGAGGGTGGAAGAAAAGGCTGCGGAGGGGGCGTGGGGAGATTTTATGTCACCCCCACGCGGCTTCCCTAACATGCCCTCTCATGGGAAGGATAAGAGGGAGGAGCAAGCCTAGAGTCAAAGAATGTGAGGGGATATACGACCCTTGGCCTCGGAAGAAACGGGAAAGAAAATAAAAGGGAAAAGGATAGGGAGAGAAGATAAAAAGGGGTTCGTATTTAGTGTTTGACTCCTACATCAACGAGTAAAGAGAAAAGAAGAAAAAAGAGGAAGACATGGGAGGGGATACTATACCTCTTCTCGGGCCTGCATGCCTCAGGAAGCTTCAAGCAAGGGATCAGCAAAACCTGACCGGATGTCAATCCAGCCTACCTGCCAACCCCTCGGGATTAGTGCACCAGACCGGACGGGCGCTACTCGACCGTCCTAACCGGCAAGGGCCTACTATTAGAGCAGGGTCCTCATGCTACCCTAGAACGACGCTATCATGGATCACCACAATGCGTCGAGGGTAATTCCAACGCCTCACACATCAAGAACGACCTTAATGCAGGCCGCGTCGAGGAGAGCCACAACACACCCCATGTTAAGGAGGACACCGATGCGGGGCAACTAGGCAACGCCAAGATCTACTCGAAGATTCTCTAAAGACTTCCTGAAGATGCCTTAGAAATGCTCAGGAATATATCCCAAAGATACCCAAACAGGGGGAAATGACCATCTTACCCCTGTAGTTTCCCATGAGTGGGGATAAAAATATTCCCATGAGTGGGGATAAAAATATAATCTTAGCTTGCCTCACCCCCTTTCTTATAAATAGCCCACAAGAGTAGAGGAGAGGGGGTGACATTTCATTCACGCCTTTATTTTCTATCATGGTGAAACGGTTGATCTTGCTTGTTACAACATCGAGCTTGGAGTCCTTAACAAAAGAAGTTGCCTCGTGATGACGTGCAAGTCAGGAAAAAAACCGAATTTGCGCGTGTGTCGGCAGCTCAATCTTTCACAGTACTTTTTGTTGAACACAGTAGAGTAGAAGAAATAGAACTTTGGATCAAGTAAAGGATGCAAGAAACCAAAGCAACAAAACTTGTGCAAAAATTGATCAAAGATCAATCTCACGCCTAGCAACAACAGTTCCCTCGCTCAGGAACGCAAGAATGCTGGATTTTGGTGTCTCCCGACTTGAGACATTTTCTGGTATTTTTTATCACGAGAATTCCCTGCGATCTACATGGCCGACCTGACCAACGCTTACCTAATACAAGTAGCAGACTAGGACTCATATATATCTACTATAGAACCCACAAGGAACAAAATCCACGTACACAAAATAAAATCCCTAATAACTAGTACTCTTAGCCTCCAAGAACCAAACTTGCTAGTAAACAGATACGGATCCTAACAAAGAAAAATATTGCATACGGTATCTAATTAATTCTCCGCTTCTAGTCTCCTTATGGCTCTCGGATGGCAACTAGCACCTTCTCAGGTGCAACCAGCTTGATGGAGATCTCACCAATCAATCCTCTCTCGACTTGACCTTGAGGCAATTAGACGCAACAACAACTATTGTTTTCTTGTCGGATTAGCACAAGGCATGACACCTAAGACACGTGCGCCACCTCTCTCTCCTGATTCTGCCATGGTTTTCTCCTTCTGGACCAGTGTAGCTTGAGTTCTTTTGGGATGTAACACAGTAGTTATGGGAGTAATGGTCACATCATCTCATGTATCTCTATGAGCGTGTTTCATATTGTCTAGGCGTCCTCAAACTGCTTACTCGGTTGAATTCATCCGAGCTCAATGCATTAAAAATTGCATTCATCGCTCGGGACATTAAGGTGGATGTTCCAATGATCACCATCGGTGAGCTCGCCTTTATTGAGCACTTCATAACTGTCAACAATAATACACCATATGCTTGGGATAATAGTCATTAAATGCATCTTTATTTTGTGTTTTCAGCTAGTATAGTTTGAACTATCAAAGTATGGACCTCTCTTGACATGCATCCCCAAAATAGTAGATATCATATCTCTCTAAGTGGTAAAACCTAATTAAAAAAAGCACGAGGCACTAATACCAATTAAAAGGGTCTAGGCTATCGACTAAATGGATAATGATTAGGATATTAACAAAAAATAATCCCATAACTGATTTGTACACAAGTATTTCTATAATACTTTACAATTCTAAGCAAAACCTAGCATGCTCGTTTACAAAAAAAAGTAATGAAACAAGTATAGAGAAGTGCAAGGAAACATCCAAATGAGAGACACAAGTTTGTTTTTGAAGTTTGACTTTTTGGCGAGGCTCTACGTAGAAAACTTAATCCAACAATCAAAACCGATACTGAATCATGCTCTTTCCTTAAGAAGCTTGCCGATGCGAAACATCCCTTCTCCTGTGGTAGCACTTCACTTTGCGGTAGGCAAACTCCAATCATCACAAACTTCTCAGTTTTCTCACAAGTTTGAAGACTCCCTAGAAATGCCTAACCATCTAGGAGGCGCCAACCTCCAAGAGTAATAGGAACTCAGACTCGACTTGGAAGTGATCTCTTGCTTGAATACTCAATGGAAATTCAATGCAAATCCTCAAGATTTCGTCCTCTCAAAGTTTCTCATAAGAAGGCAAGAAAGAGGAGAGCAAGAGTGTAGCACAGGATTTGAAATGAAAGGATAGCCTCTACCCAAAGGGGTGTTGGTTGCTTATATATACATGAAACACTCTGGACAAAGCTACTAGATAGGCTTTGAAAAATCCAGATGACCTTCACCCAGAAGATCTAGGTGAAAAATGATCTCTGGACAAAAGCTTTGTTTTCAATCAGAGTATCCGGATAGACTTCAATCGGAAGATCTAGACAACAGGAACTCAACTGAATAAAAGCTCTAAAAGGTTCCGGATACTCCGAACGAACTTCACACAGAGGGTACGGGTCAACACCTAGCGCACTGGAATCACTCTCACACATACTCGGACATTCGATCGACTGGTCCGGACATTCTGGATGAACAGTGAAGTTTGATGTAGAGACTTTCCAAAGACTTTTAGAGTGGATTTATTTTGAGCACTTAGAGGGTTATCACGTTCCATGCTGTTAACTAGCTGCCCCTTTATAGTACGACTGTTTTATACTCAATGTAATTATTGGATCACGAAGAGGACTAGAATTTTTTTTAGTCTTCTCGATTCCATGTCATGTCTTTTTCAATCTTTTTAAGGATTGTCAACACTCTTTTTAACTTACCTTGGGGACTAAATACCTGATCAACATCATGATACATACATTAGTCTCTTAATTGTTTTATCATTAATCATCAATACTCACTTTCACTAGTGCCGGAGGAGAGGCTGATGAGGAGGAGCCAAGGAATGAAGGCAAGGCGATGGGGTTAAGATGCGGAGACAATGGATACAGATTCGGCAGCAGTGAGAACAGAGAAGAAGGAGGCAACGATGCTGGAGCTGATGGATGGGAGGAAAAGTAAAAAAGGTGGAGGGTGGACGGTTGCAGTTGATAAAAGTCATTGGATGGAGATTCCAATAGCCAGGATTTCTACCTGGCTGTAATTCACATGCGCACCAGAAGGTCCAAAATTTGAACTCCTTTTGTTTAGTGCGTCGACACTGTTATCATCACGTATCATGCACGCTAGAATGCATGGCTGGAAAGCTGATACATGCATGCAGTGCAAAATAGATAGCTAGCTAGCTCACGGGTCAGTAATATCTAATTGGTGTTTATCATCCAACCTAGTGGATTATAGATACGTGTATATATCAGTGAAAAGAAACGCCAATACATGCATGTCTTATCTCCAAGCTGAAAGGAATGGAAAGAAACAAAAAATCGATATGATGTTGGTAATCAACCATCCAACCTAAGAGCATCTCCCGTTATCCCCTCTTTCACCCTCCAACTATAGCTAAAATGGCGAAAAAAACAACAAATATTTGCTCCAGCAGAACTTCCATCGTGCAAACCAAAAAGGGAGGGCATCCATCTCAGCCGGTAGCATAGCCAAATATGACGTGACCTTGGAGACTAGCCATCGAAAAGATTCCTTCCGAAGCCTTCCCTCCCGCCAACTTCTTCTGCGCTGCCGCCCCAACTAGGTTTGTTCCCGTCAATCCCCTCCCGCTCCGCCGCCCAGTGCTCCCCTCCCCAAGCTTGTCTTTCGGTCGCCACTGCTCCTCTACTCCAGCCCCACCGCTGTCCTCTGCTCCAGCATTAATCCAGATAACCCCATAAATAATCCATCAAAATTAAGATCTTGACCGTAACCATGCTGAAAAACCGCTGGTAAATAAATAAAAGAAAAGAAACCAACATGCGGCATGAGAGAGGGGCATGTTGAGATTGACATCTCTGTTGGTCCTTGTCACGAACCCCTGTGGGCTGGGAGAAATTTTACTCTATGACGGTGGTACAGCTGATGTTGTGTAACAAGCCTGTCAGAAAGTGACACGTCGAAAGTAAAAGGCCCACCACCACATCCTCTTTTCTATTTTTCTTCCTCACGAGCACTCCCCACTCCTCACTAAAGCTGGGACTCAGGCCGGGCTTCTCCGTGCCAACCCTAAGCCCGGCTTGCACGGCCCGAAGGCCCACACTGCACGGCACGGTAGCTATGCGGGCCGGGCTAGCACGACACAAAGGCCCGGCCCGGGGCCGTGTCGACGATTGGTGCCTAGGTAGCATGGTGGGGCACGATGGGTGGGGTGGGGGGTGGAGCAGGGTGGGCATGGCGAGCGCCGCGGGCACAGTGAGCAGGATGGCATGGTGGGCACGTGGATGGCTCCGGGAGGAATACAGGGGGCCCAACCGGTGCGCCGTTGCCCGCTTGGGGAGGGATGCGGCGACCCACATATTACCCTTCGAATAATATGCTGGTCTTTGACATATTGCAGACAAAGTGCCTTCTCATCCACAATACATTTCATAGAGTAGCACAATAGAAACATTGCAGCGGTCCATATATTACAAACTTAATTTACAAACTTGAAGAACAACATTAAGTCTTACAAACTTATTCCCAAAAGTATGAAGAATTTAAAACTGTTATCACATGGTTACAACAAAAGTCTTATCTACAACTCTTGACTCACTCGACCTATACTTCTACTCGGTGGCGTTCTCGTCTCGGTACTCGATGTAGTAGTTGATGCCTTCGTCTTCCTTTGACGGTGTCTGCTCTTCAGGGGTTTCTTCGTTGATTTCGACGTACACCACCTCCATCTCCGCCGCCCGCTCACAGTCTAACCAAAAGAATTAGAATAAAGGGATGAGTATAAAAGGTACTCAATAAGTCTAGGAATAGTAAAGAGGTGTTTAATGCACTATCTACTAAGAACAGTAATGCTCTCCCAAAGTAATGTAATTTTATAAGGTAAGAGAGTCAAGTTTTAATTTAAGAGACTATGATCTCATGTCTTATAGGCTGCTAGGATCCTCGATGGATCCCTATCCTACCGTGTTCGCAGTTCCAACCAGGAACATGGAGTGACTAAATCACACTTTCTTACACTCTGCAGAGGTGCGCAACTGTACCCACAAACAACCAATAGTCATGGCGTTCATTTCGTCACATGCACAACCAAATCGTAAGATCACAGAGCCGTTTCACCGCTCTCTCAGTCATACCCCGCGTCGTAGTCCCGCACAACAGGCCAGGCACGATCGATCTCACGTTGATACTACAGATCCAACGCATTGTGGTTAGCCAACGGCTAACACCACCTTCCCAATAGTTGATACTCCAGATCCAACTATTGAGGTCTTCCTTTCCCGGAGGAGTATGACCTATGGCAAAGGTACTTTGGCCCAGCCCCACCCATACAAGGTATGTGGTATGCGTGCTCACTACGATGCTTAAACACAATCAATCATTGGTTGCTTTAACCTTATATGAACAAACCTGTGTGATGAAATCCACCTTCCAATGTGCCCCTCCCGGCACTTTTTCAGGATTTCACCACCCACCATGATGACGCCCAAAAATCGGCGATCAAATAAAACAACAAATGATTCATCTTTAGAAAATAGGTTTTCGTTTTGTGCATGTTATAGACGAGAAGGAATTTTTGTAAAACATTCTCAACAGATATGAACAATAAATTGGACTTGCCTAGTGACGGATAGGTAGTGGAGTTTTGACTGGTTTGCTTGCTGAACTCCGGTTTCTAAAGAAAGAAAAATAGTATAGTCTGATAAGGAGTAATCCAGCAAAATCTCAAAATGAATGAAAGATAATGCATATATTAAAATACTTTTAAAGAAATTTAGCTTTAAATCCTTTAAACCTTTTTATAGAGATTTAGGGTTATTTAAAGTAATAACCAAACTTTTGTTACTTTTAAAACTTACGTTGATTTTACTTTGAGTTAACACGACCTCATAATCTATTGTTCTTTAGGAATTTAACTTATGATTTAGGCCTCTTCCCTAAAGAAGAGTATGTCTAATTCAAATAGAACGATTTTGAAATTTTGATTAAGGTTTAGTTTCCTTTTAATTTAGAAAATTTATTTTAACTGGAGTAATCATCATAATCCCTAATCGATTTTCCAACAACATATATATATGTATATACATGTATTTCCTTTCTTTAATTCTATTCTTAAAAGAAAAAGAAATAATCTAGTTTAACTTTATTTTCTGTTTAAAGAAAATATTTGTCAATTGATATGAAATCCTTTAAAAGAAAAGAGAACTCCTTACTCCGGCCGGCCTGCCAGCCATTGGCCGGCCCATTAAGCCAACTCGGCACCCCCTTCTTCCCCTAACATGCGCATATGCAGGGGAGAAATTCCCCTTCTTCTTCACACGCCGCCGCCGGTATCCATGTCGCCTCCGCCGCCTCGGTCCAGTGCCGGAACCGGCGCCGCCACGCTCCTCCGCTTTCTCTCCCCCTGCCTTACTCTCTCTCGGTTCTCCTCTACCTCCCGGTGCACGCCACTACGTTGTCTTCTTGGCCGCTCCTCCTTGGGTTGCCTCGGTCGTTCCCCTCGGCGCTACCTTGGTCCGCCACTTTCCTTGGCCCTCGCCTCGTCGCCACGAGCCTAGGGCTTGGGCCCAGGGTTTCGCCGCTTGGTGTTCGCGCCCGCCGCTGAGGTCGCCCTCATCGTCGCCTCGCCTCGTCGCCCAAGGCGGCCCGTGGCCCGACGTCGTAGCCCGCCGTCGGCGGCGCTCCACTAGGCCCGCCCCACACTGGTGGTGCGGTGGGCCCCCCATGCCGTCGGCCTCCTCTTTCTCCGGTAAGCACATTTCCCCCAAAGCTCCTCTCTCTTTACCCATTCTCCACATGCATAGGGTTCTACCATTTTGGCCTGATCGTAATGTTTGATTATTTATGATTCATATGATTGGGTTGGGCTAAAATCTAATGGAGCATTAGATGGTCCGATTGCTAAGCTTGTTCTGGTGATCACTAAAATCTTGTGCAATGTTCATGTCCTGCTCCTGATACTATTTCTGATTTTGTATGTGATTCTTCTCACCTATGTTAGATTACTTAATCTGTGAGACAGATTACTGTTGGAAATATGCCCTAGAGGCAATAATAAAGTTGTTATTATTCTATTTTCATGTTCATGATTAAGTTTATGTTCTATGCTAGAATTGCATTGGTTCTTGGATATGAGATTCAGAGAAAAAACCTAATTGCATGTATGGAATAATAAATACCATTCAGATCCCTAGTCAGGCCTCTGGACTAGCTCATGTATTGTTGATGGTCTTGTTTTCCTGATCATGGGCATTGTTAATGTAACAAGGATGCCGGCAATAATGGGAACACATTGTTAGGGTAACAATGGTGTTGGATAGACCCCTTATGAGATACTGCGAGATCACTTCGTCAATATGTTATCAGTATCTTCTCATTATGTGTTAACGTTTACTTGCGTCCTTAGACCATGAGAATATCGTAGACCCGGATATTGGATGGTTGCTTGGGGTCATCAAACGTTACTCCGTAACTGGGTAATTATAAAGGTGACTTTAGGTACACCAGAAAGTATATCGTGGTTCAAGATATGTCAAGACTGGGATTTGCCCATCCGGCGATGGAGAGATACACTCTGGGCCCACTCGGTATTACGGTGTCCAGCATCGCCTGGCCAGGTATTGTGACTAAAGGGTTAGTCACGGGGACACCGGAATACGGAAACGAGAAAAGAGTACAAACCGGTAACGAGGATAACTAGGTATAGTGATCAAGGAGTTGATCACAGGGATACCATAAAAGTCTCGCCTCGGGTTGTGTAACGTATCGTGAGGCAAAAGGATGATATGCGGTAATACGAGGTTCGCTCCATAAAGATTTTTGATGATATGTGGGAGTCGTTATGGGTGTCCAGATCCCGCTGACGATTATTGACCGGAAGGTGTTCCGGTCATGTCCACATATACTCGAACCTATAGGGTCACACGCTTAACGTTTTAGCGACATTTAGGAATGCTACGATTTATGGAGAACGAGAGAGAAGGGTTCCAAAAGTGTTTCGGATGATCTCGAAAGTGTTACGGGAGGTCCCGAATGGTTCCGGTGATATTCGGAAGTGTTCCGGAAAGTATCGAAAGGTTCTGGAAGGTTCTGGAAGGTTCCAGAAGTTCTAGAAGGTTCTGGTGGAGTTGGTCTCCAACTCCATCAGGGAGTTCCTGCTGGAGTAGAACTCCACCTTCCCAGGGAGAGCTGCCCCACCCCCTTTAAATAGAGGGGCAGGGCACCTCAAAGGGCATCCCAAGCAGCCCCAAAGGCAGCCCTAGCCCCTTGGCCGAAACCCTAGGTAGCCGCCACCTCTAGATTGGCCGCAGCCTCCTCTTCCTCTCTCTTCTAGATTGGATCTAGTTCAGCTGCCGGCGCGCTGCTGCTTCTCCTTCTCGTAGATCCCTGCTGTTCTTGTGTGCTGGTCCACACATTACCGTGGTGTCGCTGATCCGGTACGCGTGGATACCTCGCAGACGTCGTACACTTCGGCGTTCGATCGGGCGAACTATTCGCGAGGAGATCACTCTCGCGGTTGAGGGGTATAACCTAGCTGCGGGAGTCTGCGGACTTCATCGACATCGTCAACTTCTCCACTGCATTGACGTGATCGGCGAAGGTATGATATCGTTGCCTGCACCTTGATAGTGGATCTTGGTTTGGTTCGTGTACGGTAAATTTTTGTTTTGCGTAGCACATTCCCCAACAGTGGTATCAGAGCCAGGTTCTATGCGTAGTTGTAGGTACGACTAGAGCATACGTGATATGCGGCATTGCACATATGATGTGCGGGGTGTTTGATGAGATCTACCACCGGATTTTCTTGTTGTTTCCCTCTCATTGCATAATTTTGATATCGGCGGCATCGTGAAATTTTTAGAGGTCCGGCGAACCTTACGATCTTCGGATCGAGACATGCTAAGGATGACTTTGGTTTCACTTTAGTTGAGAAAGATAAATTTACAATGAGCGGGCGTGTAGATGTGATCTACACGGGGGTCATGCGTATGACGAAGTTTAGTATGGGGTTCGAGATTTCCGAATCTCCAATTCCATGCACCCTGACAGTTAAATAACTGCAAGAGCAATCGTGCTTATGGTAACGTAGGTAGCAAACGGTTTGCAACGTAGCCATAAAGCCACGTATTGTAGCATAAACGTTAGAGGCATCTAACTTGTTTTTGCAGGGTATGCATGTGATGTGGTATAGCCTATGTGATGCAATGTGATTGTATGAGATGCAAAGTGTTTGTAATTTTAATTTTGTCATGACCTGCGTGTCGTGAGTACGGTAATCGGCAGGAGCCAATATGATTGTCATTATTTATTGTATTGACCTGCGCGTCAACTAGAAAGCCATGTAATGCATTTATTTTATTAGCTATGTGATAGCAAATAGTTGTAATTGCGAGGACATGGTGGTGACAATCTTACATCGATGGACCTCGACGCTACGCCGTACGCGAAGAAGGAGTTCTCCGCCAAAGGATGTTGAAGAAGTCTTCTTCAACAAAAGGGGCTATACCATATCACAATAATTTGATTACATGTGATGATTAATCCCTTTTATGCACCTTGTTTGATGCGTGGTAGACGTTGTTAAATAGGGTGATCCCTCACACAAATATCAAGTAGTTAGTGTTCTTCCAAGTGTAGCACCGTCTGGAATATTTACCATTCTGAGGTGCGCCATGTCACATGGGTACGATAGGTTTGACATATATGAGGCGGGCGCGAACCGTTCGCGCAACAGGGCACTCGGTTGTCTTGACGAGCTTGACAAGATCGTCTTGGGCTCGGAACACACCCATCGAAAGATGAACAAGAGTCATATGGGGATATGATTGGCATGTTAATCTACCGGTCTCGTTATTCCATCATCAGTGATATCACATCAATGGCGGAGTAAGTGAGTCGTGGATCTTGAATCACTAATAATCAATTATGAGGGATATTGGTTTTAGTGAGAGCTTACTCTAATTAAGTGTTAATTTGAGTTGCTTTAATCATGAACAATGTCTAAAGTGTGTTTGTTTTTAGTTGTAGATCTATGGCACCCGTAACCACCTTTCCACTATGCGCGTTGCTTGAGAAAGAAAAACTAAATTCATCTGGTAACAACTTTACGGACTGGTACCGTAATGTGAGGATTGTCCTCAAGAGTGCCAAGAAGGACTATGTCCTATCGCAAACTCTCGGTGAACTCCCCGCTAACGCTACGGATGATGAGACTCGTATCTATCAATCTAAGAGTGATGATTCCATTGCAGTACAGTGCGTCATGCTTGCCTCCATGGAACCTGATCTTCAAAAGCGTTTTGAGAATTGGGCTACTTATGAGTTAATCCAGGAGCTGAAAGCTTTGTTTCAGAAGCAAGCAAGGATTGAAAGATATGAGATATCCAAAGCCTTGTTTGAATGCAAGATGGCTGAGGGCAGCTCAGTAAGTCAGCATGTACTCAGATTGTCTGGGTACGCGCAAAGGTTGGATGCGCTAGTTTTTCCAATCTCCCAAGAGTTGGGCACTGATCTTGTTCTCGCTTCCCTCCCTCCAAGCTACAGTAGCTTCATCATGAACTACAACATGAATGGGATGGAAGTGGGTGAATTGTTTACTATGCTTAAAACTGCTGAGAGTGGAATCCAGAAGGACACCAATCATGTGATGATGGTGAATAAAACAACCAAATTCAAGAAGAAGGGCAAGTCTAAGAAAAAGGGCAAGTCTAAGTGTGCTAGTGTGACTGACACGCCTAAAAAGTCCAAGACTGGCGCCACTTCTGATGTTGAGTGCTTCTTCTGTAAAGAGAAGGGACACTGGAAGAGGAACTGCAAAAAATATCTGGCAGAAAAGAAGAAGTCTGGAAAGTCCAGCTCAGGTATGAGTGTCATACATGTTATTGATGTATTCCTTACTGGTCCACAATGTAATTCTTGGGTATTGGATACCGGATCGGTTGCTCACATTTGCAACTCGATGCAGGAACTACAGAGGCCTAAGCGACTGGCAAAGGATGAGGTGACGATGCGCGTCGGGAACGGAGTAAAAGTTACTTTGCTCGCCATCGGCGTCCTACCTCTATATTTATCTTCAGGATTTATTTTAGAGCTTAGTAATTGTTACTATGTCCCGGCCTTGAGCAAAAACATTATTTCTGGATCATGTTTGTTGCAAGAGGGTTATTCGTTTAAGTCTGAGAACAAGGGTTGTTCGATTTATATGGATAATATATTTTATGGCCATGCTCCCGTTGTGAATGGGTTATTTATTATGAATCTTGACGGTAATACACACATCCATAACACTGACGCTAAATGTCGCAAGACAAACGATTTGAATTCCACTTATTTGTGGCACTGCTGTTTGGGTTATATTGGAAAGAAGCGCATGAAGAAACTCCATTGTGATGGACTTTTGGAGTCATTTGATTATGAATCATTTGACACTTGCGAGCCTTGTCTAATGGGAAAAATGACTAAAACGCCGTTCACGGGCCACGTAGAACGGGCGACTGACTTATTGGAGATCATACATACGGATGTATGTGGTCCAATGAGTATAGCTGCACGCGGTGGATTCCTCTACTTCATTACCTTCACGGATGATTTGAGTAGATATGGGTATATCTATTTGATGAGACATAAGTCTGAAACCTTTGAAAAATTCAAAGAATTTCAGCATGAAGTAGAAAATCATCGTAACAAGAAAATCAAGTTTCTGCGATCGGATCGCGGAGGGGAGTATTTGAGTTATGAGTTTAGCGAACATCTGAAGAGTTGCGGAATTGTTCCATAGCTTACGCCTCCCGGAACGCCACAGAGGAATGGAGTGTCTGAGAGACATAATCGAATCTTGTTGGACATGGTAAGATCGATGATGTCATTAACTGAACTGTCATTGTCTTTTTGGGGTTATGCTTTAGAGACTGCCACTTTTACACTGAATGGAGCGCCATCTAAATCCATTGAAACGACACCATATGAGATATGGCATGGGAAGAAACCCAACTTGTCTTTTCTTAAAATTTGGGGATGCGATGCATATGTAAAGCGTTTACAACCAAACAAGCTCGATCCCAAATCGGATAAGTGCTTCTTTGTTGGTTATCCCAAAGGAACTGTTGGGTATTCCTTCTATCACCGCACCGAAGGCAAAGTGTTTCTCGCAAAGAACGGTGTGTTTCTCGAGAAAGAGTTTCTTGCGAAAGGGGTGAGTGGGAGGATAGTGCAACTCGACGAGATTGGCGAATCTCCGTCATTAGGTCAAAGTGATGAAATGCCAGAAGTGGTTCCGGAGTTTTCCACAATAACTGATACGGAAGCCCTTGCATGTGATGTAGAGATTTCGGTCGAGCCAGCAGCTGAACCACGAAGGTCTGGCAGGATTCGCACGAAACTACAGTGATTTTCGGATGAGGTATTGTTGTTAGACAACGATGAACCTGCGACCTATACGGAAGCAATGATGGGCCCTGACTCTGTTAAATGGCTAGACGCTATGAAATTCGAGATGGAATCCATGTACGAGAACCAAGTTTGGAACTTGGTGGACCCTCCTGAAGGCGTGAAGCCTATCGAATGTAAATGGATCTATAAAAAGAAAACAGACGCGGATGGGAATGTATACATCTATAAGGCTTGACTAGTCACAAAGGGTTTCCGACAAGTTCAAGGAGTTGACTATGACGAGACATTCTCTCCCGTAGCGATGCTTAAGTCTGTTCGGATTCTTCTAGCGATTGCTGCATATTTCGATTACGAGATATGGCAAATAGACGTCAAAACAGCATTCCTGAATGGAAAGCTAACCGAGGACATGTATATGATACAGCCCGAGGGTTTTGTCAATCCAAAGGATGCTGGAAAGGTATGCAAACTTCAGAGATCTATCTATGGACTGAAGCAAGCATCATGGAGTTGGAATCTTCGCTTTGATGAAGTGGTCAAAGGGTTTGGCTTCATCAGGAACTGCGAAGAGGCTTGTGTTTACAAGAAAGTAAGTGGGAGCGCAATAGCATTTCTAATACTCTATGTGGATGACATATTGTTGATTGGGAATGATGTATCTTTTCTTGACAATATTAAGACTTCGTTGAAAAACAGTTTTTCAATGAAAGACTTAGGCGAGGCAGCATACATATTAGGTATAAAGATCTATAGAGATAGATCAAAGCGCCTAATAGGGCTAAGCCAGAGTACATATATAGATAAAGTACTGAAGAGGTTTAGTATAGAAAATGCCAAGAAGGGGTTCTTGCCGATGTCGCATGGGAAAAGTTTGAGCAAGAATCAGTGTCCTTCGACAACTGATGAGCGAGAACGCATGAATAAGATTCCATACGCATCCACGATTGGATTAATCATGTACGCCATGATATGTACAAGACCAGATGTGTCCTATGCTCTAAGTGTTACGAGCAGATACCAGAGTGATCCAGGTCATGATCATTGGACAGCAGTGAAAAATATCCTTAAGTACCTGAAGAGGACTAAGGACATGTTTCTTGTATACGGTGGTGACGAAGAGCTCGTTATAAAGGGTTACACCGATGCTAGCTTTGTCACAGATCCGGACGATTTTCGATCTCAGTCAGGCTTTGTGTATACACTGAACGGTGGCGTAGTGAGCTGGAAGAGTTCCAAGCAGAACACTGTGGCGGATTCTACAACGGAGGCTGAGTATATCGCCGCTTTGGAAGCGGCAAAGGAGGGCGTTTGGATTAAGAAGTTCGTCACCGAGCTTGGTGTGGTTCCGAGCGTGCTAGATCCTATGGAGCTCTATTGTGACAATACTGGCGCCATAGCTCAGGCCAAGGAGCCAAGGTCCCACCAGAAGTCCAAACATATACAACGCCGATTCCACATTATTCGTGAATTGGTGGAGCGTGGAGACGTAAAGATATGCAAAATACACACAGACCTGAATGTGTCAGATCCGTTGACGAAACCTCTACCACAAGCAAAGCATGAGAAACACCGGAATGCCATAGGTGTTAGGAGCTTAAGCATTGGCTAGATTATTGACTCTAGTACAAGTGGGAGACTGTTGGAAATATGCCCTAGAGGCAATAATAAAGTTGTTATTATTCTATTTTCATGTTCATGATTAAGTTTATGTTCTATGCTAGAATTGCATTGGTTCTTGGATATGAGATTCAGAGGAAAACCTAATTGCATGTGTGGAATAATAAACGCCATTCAGATCCCTAGTCAGGCCTCTAGACTAGCTCATGTATTGTTGATGGTCTTGTTTTCCTGATCATAGGCATTGTTAATGTAACAAGGATGCCGGCAATAATGGGAACACATTGTTAGGGTAACAATGGTGTTGGATAGACCCCTTATGAGATACTGCGAGATCACTTCGTCAATATGTTGTCAGTATCTTCTCATTATGTGTTAACGTTTACTTGCGTCCTTAGACCATGAGAATATCGTAGACCTGGATACCGGATGGTTGCTTTGGGGTCATCAAACATTACTCCGTAACTGGGTAATTATAAAGGTGACTTTCAGGTACACCAGAAAGTATATCGTGGTTCAAGATATGTCAAGACTGGGATTTGCCCATCCGGCGATGGAGAGATACACTCTAGGCCCACTCGGTATTACGGTGTCCAGCATCGCCTGGCCAGGTATTGTGACTAAAGGGTTAGTCACGGGGACACCGGAATACGGAAACGAGAAAAGAGTACAAACCGGTAACGAGGATAACTAGGTATAGTGATCAAGGAGTTGATCACAGGGATACCATAAAAGTCTCGCCTCGGGTTGTGTAACGTATCGTGAGGCAAAAGGATGATATGCGGTAATACGAGGTTCGCTCGATAAAGATTTTTGATGATATGTGGGAGTCGTTATGGGTGTCCAGATCCCGCTGACGATTATTGACCGGAAGGTGTTCCGGTCATGTCCACATATACTCGAACCTAAAGGGTTACACGCTTAACGTTTTAGCGACATTTAGGAATGCTACGATTTATGGAGAACGAGAGAGAAGGGTTCCAAAAGTGTTTTGGATGATCTCGAAAGTGTTCCGGGAGGTCCCGGATGGTTCCGGTGATATTCGGAAGTGTTCCGGAAAGTATCGAAAGGTTCTAGAAGGTTCTGGAAGGTTCCAGAAGTTCTAGAAGGTTCTGGTGGAGTTGGACTCCAACTCCATCAGGGAGTTCCTGCTGGAGTAGAACTCCACCTTCCCAGGGAGACCTGCCCCACCCCCTTTAAATAGAGGGGCAGGGCACCTCAAAGGGCATCCCAAGCAGCCCCAAAGGCAGTCCTAGCCCCTTGGCCGAAACCCTAGGCAACTGTCATCTCTAGATTGGCCGCAGCCTCCTCTTCCTCTCTCTTCTAGATTGGATCTAGTTCAGCTGCCGGCAGGCTGCTGCTTCTCCTTCTCGTAGATCCCTGCTGTTCTTGTGTGCTGGTCCACACATTACCGCGGTGTCGCTGATCCGGTACGTGTGGATACCTCGGAGATGACGTACACTTCGGCGTTTGATCGGGCGAACTATTCGTGAGGAGATCACTCTCGCGGTTGGGAGGTATAACCTAGCTGTGGAGTCTGCGGACTTCATCGACATCGTCAACTTCTCCGCTGCATTGACGTGATCGGCGAAGGTATGATATCGTTGCATGCACCTCGATAGTGGATCTTGGTTTGGTTCGTGTACGGTAAAATTTTTGTTTTGCGTAGCACGTTCCCCAACAATTACTACACTTGATTTTAACTTACCTTATTTCCTGTATATGCATATAAATATCGGTTATAAAATTGAGGAACATATGCTTTACTTGATTCTTTAGCTAAGTATGTTGATGCTTGGCATTTGAATATTTGATGGCAGAACTAATAAGAACAAGCACTATACTTGATTTTTAGTCAACTTATGAAGATGTCTTGTATTGTTTAATTCTGAGAAAGAATTGAGAAAGTTATTCTTGATAAGAACAGACTTACTACACTAGATCTATTTCATTTTTATGATGATTTCTTTATTGAGATAAACTCAAAGAGAGGTACAATTGATAAGAGCAGATATACTACAATGTTGCCTTTTTGTTGCCTTAATACATGTGATGATGCTCTCTCTCTCTCTCTCTGAGAGAGAATTTGAGAAAGGTGAAGAAAAATAGGATAAGAACGGATTATTACCGATGTTGCCTATCGAAAACCCCATGATGATTTTATAATCTGAGGGTCCCTATTAACATGTTAAAGTGCATGTATATACATAGGGTTATGGTGTCTTTGATGATTCTACCTTGTTTTCGGTTTGGATCAGGATAAGCTTTCTAAGCTTACTGGTGGCCTTGCTTGCCCTTGCTGGTCCTTGCTTTCTCCTCTTTTCCTGCTCGTGATGATCCTAGTGATCGTCTTTCCTTTTAATCTCCTCTTCCTCTACTGATCTTGGTACTCCTTGATCCTGGCTTCCTAATCTTGATAACCTTCTCCTCTCAATGCACTATATTGTTGCTCTTGAAGTGCTTGAGGTCTTGGTCTCTTGGAGCTTGGTTTCGAACTGCTCTAGTGGCTATACTAGTACTACTATTGGGTATTGCCCAATTCGGTCACCTTATCTGATTTCTTATAGAGGCTTTATATAACCTTGTCTTCGGTGGTGAAAATAAACACCTCCTGCTTGCTCATTTTGGTTATGTGGCCTGGTTATTTGAGCTTGCCTTACAGACTAAGTTATTTGGTCAAAATATCTTGACTGGTGGATAACTCATTCGGTAAATAACTTGTTTTATCTCAACATCTGCTTTATCTCTTCACTGACTTTGCAAAATAATGCTTTTCAAAACAAGAACATGGAGGCAATGTAGTATAGGAAAATAAAAATAATTTTCATATTCTCACCTCTTTTCTTCATATACATATATACATTTGTAGATTTATCCAAAGGAGGATCTTAGCCACGTGGTCCTCGGATATTTTTGAAAACAAAAATGTTTTCCAAATCTATTTTCAAAATTAAAACTATTTAGGTCTACCTTGGCACTATTTTGCCCCCGCAACTAAACCTGCGGATGTTGGCGGAACTGTGCTGGTGGAACCACATATAATTTAAAACCTTGTTTTTTGAAAATCTTTGCCTCCTATAGCAACGGCGTAATTCCAACGATCTTGAGTGCACATACTCATGACCTCGGATGACGCCAACATTTCAGAAACCAATCTCCCCCCTCTGACTTAGTGTTCTTCTACAGCTCCGTATCCGAAGATTAGGGTTAGTATTGGTGTATAGGTAGTCATTTCATCATGTACTTTTTTCTTCTTCTTTATTTACTTTTGTACTCAATAATTGTTGTGTTAAGACATTTGTAATTTTTTCTGATTAATAAAGTTTTGATTTCAATTGTATGAGCATGTGTATGATATATTTGAGATGAATGCCATGAATGATGCTACTGCACAAACAATTCCCCCTCTCAAACTAATTCTCGACGTATCTCGACAGAATCGGGTCAACTCAGCAATGCGAGTTGACCTAACTTCCACCTCACGCATTTTTGACTAACTCGAAAATTAGGGTTCTCACAAGGGGCCTGGCGGCGGGGACCCAAGGGGATTGCTATTGCCTGCAGGGGAGGAATAGCTGAAGAGGTGGGACGTAGTAGGGGGGCCCTGCCATAGCCGGCGAGAGAGGAAGGGGGCCAGGGGGCGGGGGAGGAAGAGGTGGTTAGGTGGGGACGGTGGGGGGGGGGATGGGGGAATGGCCGCGGCCGGCGGGAGAGGAAGAAGGAGGTGGCGAGGCCTGGCGGTGGGGTTGCTAGGCTGCTGGGTTGCTGCGCGCCTGGCTGAGGAAGTGAGGAGTGAGGAGGGAGAGTAAGGAGAAGGTCGAGGGGCTCGGGGAGAAAGAATCAAGAGAATGTGAGAGAGGGGGTTTAGGTGCTAGGCTGCTAGCTAGCATGCTAGGTCCTTAGGGATGGGCAGCCGGGCAGCATCGTAGCAGGGAGGCAGGGAGTTAGGGGGCGGGCCAGGTAAAACTTTGAAAATTTTAGCATCCATGGAGAGAGGGGGGCAGGAGAAAGTCTATATATAATATCTTCTTCTATAGTCTAAACAGAAGCATCTCCCTCTCAAATCTCAAGTCTCACACATGTTCTCTCGTGAGAAGGAGAAGACGGCCGAGGTGGCGCGTCGACGCCATCCTCCTATTCATCCTACGTCGTCATAACGGGGTCAACCCTCACGTAGCGGGTTGACGCCGCCGCACCGTATTGCTCTTCCTATGGGAGACAACAAGATTGATGCTGGTGAAATCTCCTATTCATCATATCAACGGTACCACTAGTTTTGAGGATGCTGAAAAATTTTGCAGGGGAACCGGGTCAACAGATGCCAACGGTGAATCATTAGTACAAACAACAAGGGGTGGAAGTAGCCGATGGGCATGGTGTTGGTAGCATATGGAATGCAGCGTAGAAATGGAAAACAGCTATCAGGTATCACATGCCACTTGTAAATATTGCAAAGCTAGATTAAAGGCATGTTCAAAAAATGAAACAGGTAATCTGAAGCGGCACGCCCAATCATGTTTGTAAAAAATAGCTGGGGGACGGAGAGAAGGTAAAGGTGTCCAGACCCAGCTTAGCGTTGGCCCTGACGGTTCGGTAAGTACGTGGATGTATAACCCTCAGCTAGCAAGAGAGGAGATAGCTAAATACATAGTTAGCGAAAATCTTCCGATTAGTACGGGCAATCATGTCACTAGAAAAATCACTATGAAAGACCTAGTATCACTTTACAATCATAAAATGGCAGAACTAAAAGAAAAGTACACGAAAGTGAATTTTTCTTTCTCTTTAATGTTAGACATACGGACTTCCTCCCATCAAAGGTCTACCTATCTTAGTATTGTTACACACTATTTGGATGATGAATTGCATTTGAACAAATGAGTCATATGGTTTAAGTCCATAGATGAGGCACACACTAGAGAAGCCATTGTGGACCTTATTGTTGAGGTTATTAGAGATTTTAAAATAGAAAATAGAAATTTCTCCATCACTCTTGACAATGCCTCAGCTAACACATTGGCTATGGAGGTTATGACACCTTCTTTACAAGCTTACACTGGAGGATACGTCATCCACCATAGGTGCATATGTCACATCATTAATCTCATCGTGCAAGCAGGTTTGAAGGTAATGAAGCCTAAATTGGATAATATACGTACTGCTATTATGTTCATTACATCATCACCGACAAGGTACAAAACATACCGCAACTATTGTAAAGCAAATAATAAAGTTGCAAGAAAATTTAGTGTTGATATGAAGGTTAGGTGGAACTTCACGTACATCATGCTAGAGCGGTGTGAGGGGTATGAGCATATTATATCCCTCTATGTAACTATAATGCAGGTCCGCAGGTAATTACTGATGGGAACTGGGAAGTTGCTGATCGTTTACATGAATTTTTTTAAAAAATTACAGTGCAACCACGGTTCTTTCTGGTACTTATTATCCTACTTCTTGTTTGGTCATCGACTGGCTTTGGATAATGGCTGAAGCTATAAAAGAAAATAGGGATGATCGCCTCTTAAAACCAATTATTAAACTATTCTCCCGTGCCCTCCCTCCTCTTCCAATCTCTTCCCCAACCCCTCGCCTCCCACCTCTTCGGGCGCACCGCCAGCCGTCCGCCGCCACCGCGAGCTCCACCTCCGCCCTGCCCTCCTCTCTCTGCCACCGGTGCGCCGCGCTTGTGCACCCTCCTCCCGTCGCCACCGCGAGCTCCACCTCTGTCCTACCCTCCTCTCTCCGCCACCGGTGCACCTCCCTACGCTTCCTCTGCCCGGCAGCCCCGTTGCTCGGGCCCTTTCTCCCGTGGCGTGCCTGTGCCAGCACGGCCCGGAGGGGGCACGGTGGGCCACCGTGCCGTGTTTGGGCCTCGGCTGCGGCTTGCCGTGCCAACATAGCACGACACGGTGGGTAAGGCGGGCCGTGCCGGCACGTCCAATCTCCGGCCTGAGGCACGCTGGCCTCGTGCCAGGCTGGCCCGCACGGCCCGAGTCATGGCTTTACTCCTCACCTCACAAAAAGGAAAGCTAAGACTTCGTTGTTTGCTTCTCTGCGCGTGTTTTTCTCGCCGCCATCATTGCTAGCCTTTTTTCAAGCACCACCACCACTAGAAACCTCATCCTCCTCCTCGTCGTCGTCACGGGGCTGTCCAAATCCGCCGCTTCCATCACCGTTGTCGACCACCTGCAGCCCGGCATTCTCTGATTGTTGTCCAGCCAACGCGACAGCGGTGGCCGTAGGGAGTGCCTGGGTGAGTGCCTGGGTGAGTGCTATGGCGAGGAGGAGGTGGGGGAGCTCGGCATGGTGGTAGGCAACCCAATGCGCACTGCCACGCGAGTAGCATAGCTACCACGCGCTATCGGGTGGGGTGCCGTCATCATTGCTTCCGCCGCGGCACCAGCTAGTACTACTGCCACCCCGGTGCGTGAACGAACCCCTACCACCGCGGCGGGTGTTCAAGCTGTCCTCCAAAATCTTCAGTGCTATGGTGCTTTTAGCCCTGTTCCCCGCCTGGTTATGATTGTGCCTGCTGCGCTGCTCACGAATGCCTCCATTATTTGTTGTTGCATTTTCAAAGATATGATTGTTTGGCCTATCTACAAATCCAACTCCATGTTGCGATTTCTTGCTCCATGAGTAACAAGTGCAGGAAGAGATATTTGGCCTGGGGCCTGGTCAAGGATTGGATGGGTCATGGTTGATACGCCTATCTAATTCCTTTCGGACCGACCCATGCATGTGTTTTTTCTAGTTGGCTTGTTACACAAGTCTGGTTGTACCACCGTGATATACTAAGGGTGTATTTGGTTGGAGGGATGGAGATAGATAGGATTGAGATATCCACTTTTTAAAGCATATCTGCGTGTTTGGTTGGATAGATACCTTAATCGCCGTCACGAATCACGATCCTGCCGCCTGCCTCTCTCTATCGCATTAACGGCAGAAAAATTCGCCGTTACGAATCACGATGGCGATTTCTTTTGCCGTTATAGAAGGCTCATGACTTAATTCTGAGAAAGAACCAAGGAGGCCTCCTTTAAAGGGTTGCATATCTGAAGGGGAAAATGTCTTGTGAGGGAGGCTCTGTTTTTCCTTTTGGTGATTTTTCTTTCATTTTTACCTGTGTCGAGCCACCTAAACACGCACATTAAGGATTTGTTTACTTAGAGGGTAAGGATGGAGGGTTAGGACCTTCTAATTTTTCATGGACGGAATGAGTCATTTTTTAGTTTGATTGGATAGGTGAGATAAACTAATTTTTTGTTTGATTGGAGAGATGAAAGTTAGATCAGATAAACCAATTTAACTTAACTTTATTATTTAGTTTATATTAATAATGATTAATTATACATGGATGAATATACTAAATACCTATTAATGCTAAACTAGTCATAATATTTACTAATTAACAATAAAATATGTTAATTATTACTAATTATATACTAATCAATACACTAATCATATATGAATTAACACACTAAACAATAATCTCACTGTTACAAATACTAATTAATTTTTAAAACTAGTTAATAATAAAATATGCTAATTATCAAACGGGACGAATCGCAAGGCAGGAAAGGCGAGTAGATTGGATGGCATGCGTCGGCCGTCGGAAACGTCACGCACGTATAATGGCGACGTTATGTCAGTTACTCGTATTATCCCGCGCATGCTGCTTACGTGTACTAATTTTTAAACAAAACTAGCTGTGATACACGTTTTTACAATATATATATCACAAAAAATTATAAACATGAAAGTATACTTTAAAATAATACCACTCAAACATATAAATTACCCTCTAGCACATATGAAGATAGTTGTGTGACAAAGATTTGATATATTAAAAACATTTCTGCAAAACCTCCTTAACCGTTTGCATTTCAACATAATACTCTATTATCTCAGATATTTCTATTAATATATTGCACTTTAAGTCCAAAATTCTGATATGGAATAATCACACAACCATCTCTATACCTCCCTTTTCAAACCAACTTAATTAGATATTAGAGATGATTTGAAATCATAGAAATTAAAGGGTAATTAGTAGGAGAGTGATTAAGGGTAATGCTTTAACTTAATTTTTTAGCCATTAAATCTGATATTTTTTAGATGATTGAGATTGTTTGGATCAAACCTTAAATCATACTTTTATTAGTAGTATAGAAAAAATGGAGTGCTTGAACTACAGGGATTCTCTCGTCTGCAAACGCTAGCTGAAATTTTGTGCGGAACCAAGTGGGCCTCAATTAATCTGAATTGGATCAAGAGTAGCTCAGGAGTTCATGCTAATATTGTTGCTGAAACCATGGGGCGTATTGCTATATGCAGTCATGGAGGTGCTTGAGAACTTGGCGTTCCTGGCGAACGCGAGCAACCTGGTGACATACCTGACGGTCCATACACTCAAAAGGGTGGAAGACGAATGCGGATAATCTGTATTATCTGTATCATCCGGTATCTTTATCGAAAAAACACAGATGCGGTAAGCAAAATCAATATCCGAATCAAAAACAGATACGGATATCGATACGGATATTACCAAATTTGGGATATGAATACGGATATGGCACTACAAAGCAAGTCGAATACGGATATGGATACAGGTAATATCCGTATTCTGAGTGAAATTCTTTTAGAATCTGTAACTTTTCTATTCGACCTCTGATTTGGGCAAACTAGATATCCATTTTGATTATATTGACGAGCGGACATCAGTGTGGCCTCCAATTTTCCATTTGATGAAACTCATTTTGATATATTTTTTAAGAAAATTGTAGGATATTCGTAGCCGACCGAATTGAGTGCATATCCGTTACGTATTTGTATTTGAGTAATATCTGATCTGTATTCGTATTCGTTAACGTCCGTATTTGTATCCATATTCGTTTTGAAAATATAGAAAAGGATGTGGGAAAGACACTACGATCCGTATCCAATCCGTTTCTACCCTTACATACACTACTCACCGTTGGAGTCGGCGACCGCAGTGACCAACTTCATGGGTACGGTGTTCCTGCTAGTCCTCCATGACGGCTTCCTCTCTGACACCGTCTACACCATCTATGTCGTCTACCTCATCAGCGCCTTCGTCGAGTTCATGGTACACTCGAAATGTTTCACTTTTCTTTTTTGAAAGTCAAAATCTTTCACTTAGTATCTCTGCTTACGTACTCCACTAGTTAACCATCCGTTTACTGCATCATGCACCAACAAAATAATCCATGCGTATACTATTATAGACACAGTAGGTATTTCCGGATTATTAAACGTAGATACAAAATCAGTACTACAAAGCTGTTTTTAGATGATGCGTCGTTGGAAATAGTTTTTATCCTCTTTTGAGAATATGTAACGCAAATAATCAATTCTTATTCTAGACGGTTTTTAACCTGTCTCGGATTAAAGAGTATCACAGATGGTTCTCATAGCTGAACTATCTGAGATGCGATGCTATCTGAGTTGAACCGTCTCGGATTACATGTAGACCCTAGAACCGCTTGGGATAGTTTTGAAAAATTGCTGTCACAATGAATATCCTATATGGTTTCTCCTACCTTACCATTTAGGATATCAATATTAAAGCAACATTTATTTTATTTTATTTCTATCTTAAAACAGAAAATTGCATAGAATTTATATTCATAGGTACACATTCACATTCATAACAAATGAACAAAAAATGATATGAATAAAATATCAATAGAAAGAACAGATTAGCATCTCCAACAATATTCACATAACTAAGTACATGAAGAAGAAATAAATTTCTAAGTATCAACATTATTACAACCACTCATTTCAATTCATGCATGATGACCTAGCTAGCTAGCAATGGTTGATGGTACTCGCCCTTAACATTGATTACTTAGTCAATGAAAAATAAGATGAAGTCCCCCTAATCTCGGCCTTGGTCATCATCTTTGTTCCATGAGCTCGGTCTTAGTCATCATCTTTATTCTAAGATCAATCCCACCCTATATGAAGTAATATTAAATTCATGGATATATGTAAGATGTAAATATATGAAGAAATAGTGGTAAGATGGATAAACCTTAATTTCTTAGGTCTTCCAAGACGCCACTAGCTGCCGCATGTGACGACAAACATAGTATCCTCAATGGTTGGTTCCTTCTGACTAACTCTTTACGGTACTGGATACAGTCCTTCGGACATACATGTATACTTTATACTTCTATTTCCAACAGAGAAAGAGCCTTCTTTGCTCTATAAGTGGTTGTGGACAACTCATTCCTCTTTGGAAGCATGTTCGATAACAGACGTAATAGCACGGTGAAGCTCTTGTGGGCAACTCATTCCACCTGTTGCCTGCCTTCAGCCTCAGAAGTTCTAGTATGATGACAACCTTGCGTACTTTTCTTTGGAATTCGGATACAAAGGTTTCTCCGAGTCCTTAAACAAGCCAAAAAATTCTTTATACATTTGTCATCATGGTTTCTCTCTACATCATGTAGGATCTAATCCAAATCGGCCAAGACATCCTCATCGACAAACATCTCATCATCCCAGCACATTCGGCATGATCTATCATGTCATCATTGGTTACGTCTAGCATATCATTCACTTGGTTGTCCACGATGTTATTATTATCTTCATCTATCACATTTTCCTCACCATGCTTAGTCCAACATGTATAACCTTCCATAAAGCCCCTTCAAATCAAGTAGTTCTCAATTTGCTTTTTCTCCTTATTCAACATATCCTCCTCGGCAGCTCTTCTAAAAGAAAATACCTCATTGATGTAAGCTTCACTAAAATGGCTCGTATTGCACATCCACTTTCGATTCATGTACATTTCCACTACAATGATTTAATTAAAGATCGATCTATCCATAACAACTGGCAATATAAAGTAATATTTATGAATTAAGTGCCTTCTCTTTACTTCTTGACCAAAATGCTAATTATATTCTCACTACAATACATATATGTGCATACAACTCATGTACATGCATACAAATTACAATTTCTAGGTAGTTCTTAACCCTAAACCTTTCTACTGATAACCTTGTACTCCCTAAACATATATATAACTATACATGCATCATGACTAATTCCATAGTCAATAGGATCTTCTTCGTTTTTACAATTAGCAAGGAATGAGAGGAATGCAATGCAATTACAATGAATTACTGACCTCATCTCCACTCACTAGGCCAATTTCAAATTGGCTCATTAAAATTGCTCAAATCACCCACTAGCAGCCAGCCTGACCAAATAGATATAGGTTTTCCATATCTGTCTGGTCGGGCTTTATCCTTATATAAGGATCAACATCCCATACGTTTCAAAGCAGAAACTATCTGGGATATCTCGGATGAGTAGACATCTTGGATAGTTTGTATTTTCAATCGTCTTGGTTGTTATCGAGAAAATTAGAAACTTCAATCGTCTAAGATGTCTACTCATTCGAGATGGTTAACACTTGGGCTGAGGTGAGAGAAGATTTCACAAATGGGGTACATAGGTGAACCGTCTCGAATGTCCCTCATCCAGACGGTTTTGAATTACCATCTGAGATGAGCAGTGTAATATAGATGTTTCTATAGTAGTATATGGTGCTCGATTGTCATGTATCTAAGCTAGCAGGGAAGAAACATATACTAATGTATCAAGCTGCGCTGCCACGTCGCTACATTGTCTTTTTTCCTTTTTCCCTTTGGTCGGTTGGATGCACGGCATGTTTGACCGGCACCCGAAAGGATTATCAAGCTTTGTCATGGATCCAACCTTCTTCCGTGGTGGCGATTTGGCCATCCAGTTAGAGAGTGCCAGCAAGTTAGCTCCATTAAATTGCACATACTCCCTCTCTCCAAGAATGTAAGGCATATTTTGATTCATTAATGTGAGAACACTAGCTTCAGAGTAGTTAAGAGAAGCGTGAGGTAAAGGTCAAGTCAACTCAGCAGCTACCGAGGATCATCATGAGCTACGTCGGAAGTTAGGATGAGAGAGGGGGAATTTGTTGTGCATCCGCATTCATGGCATACGCATCATTCATGGCATTCATCTCGAGTACATCATACACATGTTCATTGAAATTAAAACTTTATTGAACAGACAAATAGTACAAGTGTTATAATACAACATTGTTACAATGAATGAGCGAGAAAGAAATAGAAATTACATAATGGAATATTTCTACCTATACAAAATCTGAACCTAATCTTCAAGCCTTCCGAGTCTTCGGGTCTTGAGTAGTCGAGGAACGCCGGGAGTCGGAGGGGGAAGATCTTCGAAAATGTAGGCGACATCCGAGGTCGTCGAGTATATGCACTCGAGAGCGTTAGACTTTCGCCGTTGTTGTAGGAGGCAAATTTTCGAAAGCTGAGTTTTGAAATATAAGTGGCCACCGGCACAGTTCCGCCGACATCCGCAGGGTTAGCTGCGGGGGCAAAAGAGTGCCGACGACCTAAATAACTTTTAGTTTTGAAAACATTTTCAAAAATGTCCGAGGGCCACGTGGCTAAGACCCTCATTTGGACAAATCTACAATATTTATATATATGAAGAAAAGGGGGTGAGAAGTATTTAAAATAATTTTATTCCTACACTTAAAATGCCTCCATAATTTTTGTCATGAAAATAATTTATAAAACAAAACAAAAATTTGAGATGGAAATTGATTCAACCGAGGCCAAATTTTTCCTCAGCCTTTAAATCAGCTTTTCTTGATATTGAAGTAAACCAAAGCAGCCACGTAGCAGCCAGAGCAGGCAGGAGGTGGCCAAGTCTACCACCAAAAAGGGATGAAGCCATATATATAGATTTCCATAGGACAATAAGGCAGCCAAGTAGCATCAGTGCACTAGTGCTAATCAACCAAAAGCATCGAGTCCTCCGAGAATAGAGAGTGGCAAGGAAAAAAAGAGGCCACCATTCTCCAAAGCTAGCAGCAGCCAGAGAGCAGTAGCACAATAGCCACTTAGGAGAACTTTCCAAAGGAGGAGACCATCAAGAGCAGGAGAAGGAGGACTATCAGTAAGCTGAGGAGCAGAGCCATAGAGCAAAGGAGCAATAGGAGCAAAACCACCAGCCGGCCAAGGAGCAAGATATAAAGGAGTCAAGTCCTTGCCCAGCTTAAGGAATAAGGTAAAAAAAACTCCATCTAGACCATCATAGCACATGTGTGCATGTAAATGGAAGTTAATATCATAAGGAACCATCAAAAATCCATCTTGCATCACAGAGATTGTAGGAAACCTTGGTAGCATCTGTTCTTGTCATTGGCACCATAAGTGTTCAAACAACCTCTCAACTAAAGATTCATCATAGGGTTTTAAAGGCAACGAATAGGCAGCATAGAAGTTCTGTTCTTATCAGATTTTCGTATACCAACTCTCAAGTCCCTTTCTTAGGAACCATCACAAATGAAGGCGACAAGTAGGCAACTGTGGTAGTATCTATTCCCCAGTTCAAGAAAACTGACATGCATAGATATAGGTAGAAGATAGAAAGAGGCTAAGATTAAGATAAGCATCTGCTCTCATCAATGTACATAGATGCATGTACTGAGATTCAGAGTTAGGCATCGTGTGAAGTATCTGTTCTTAGTAATACCATTCCCAAAACCTTCTCAGACATAGCATCACAACAATCTAAATTAGATCAAGTTTAGCTCTGTTCTTTCCAGTCGAATCTCTGAATTCGATATCCATACAGGAAGGAGACATAAAAAGGCTAGGATCAAGAGTGGCATATGTTCTATCAGTGTTAAGTGAGCTAATGCATATAAAGAGAGAGATAAAAATCAGGTGAACCAAAATCGAGTGCAGAAACTGTTCCTCTAAGTTAAGTAGTCTGGTATACACGCATGCATGGAGAAAATGTAAAGAGTCAAAGTTCAAAAGCAGCATCTGTTCTTACCACAACTGAGCAATATCAGATTTAATCACATAACATATATGGAGTTAGTGAGGGAGGTTAAGACCAAGTGTAGTGGTTCTTTTCAGTGTCAGGTAAAACATCACCAGAGAATGGAAAGAGTAATATCTGTTTCTTGGCAAAAGCATTAGGCAAACGAACTAAAGATCGGATGGTAGTATTGTGTTTTTACCAAGGGGATAAGGGTTTTGGATGGAAGTAGCTGATGTGCATGTTAATCATCGAGTGTATCACTCACTGTAAACCTAACTGAGCTAATTATAGGACCTTAGAACCAAAGCACGAATTTGAGCATCCAGAAAGCAATCATAGAGCATCGGTAGATGCTATCTCAAACCGTTTAATACCCAATTAAGAACTAAAAGCAAGCTAAACCTTATCAATCGCCAGTAATCAAGCAATTAAGCGGGCTAAGGATGGAGGAACCCTAAATTAGAAATGGGGAATAGAGAGAAATTAGGGCACTTACCGGGAAGAAGCACCGATGGCATGAGGAGCCCCGGCACGCCACTGATGGGAGGCGGGCCGACGGAGCCCGGTGGTGGGGCTGGGACGTCGGCCACAGCCGACCCGGGCGGCGGACCGAGGCGGAGGCGACAACGAAAGACCACAGCGGCGGGGTGGTCCCAAATCAAGGAAGCATGGAGAACAGCGCCGAGCGGAGCAGCGCTCGGGGGAAACCCAAGCTCCAGGGGACCTCGGCAACAGCGGGGACCCAAGCGGGCTGGCGGGTGAGCCCAAGGGACCCGGGCAGAGACCCAAGTCGGGAACGGCAGTGGGGGATCGGCAGCGCCAGCGGACCGAGGTCCTGGGCGGAGGAGATCCGGGCAACACTAGGCGGTGACGGTGCCAAGGGCAAGAGCCCAGGAGGGAAGCCGATGGCGCATCGGGGAAGCCGATTGGAGCGACAGAGTAAGGGGAGTAGAGAGAGGTTAGGGATGAGGTGATGTGGGGGGCACCGAATGTGCCTAGCGGGCTGGCCGGTTTTTCTTTAATAAAAAAAGAGGAGAAAGAAAGGAAAAAGAAGAGAGGAAGAGAAAAGAAAAAGAAGAAAAAAAAGAGAGAAAGATAGAAATTTAAAATTGATTATGTTGTTTTCTTTATAACAAGAAATGGAGTCAAGTTAAATTATTCCTTTCCTTTTCTTTCCAAAAGGGTTATGAAGGAGAAGAAGATATGGGTATATATATGCTCCTCAAAGAGCAATTTGGATTAATTACTTAAGTTAGGATGTTCATCTCTTCCTTCTTAAAAAGGGAAGTAAATTTTTAATAAAGTGATAAGTTAATGTAATTAAGTTAAATGTATATTCCTCTTTGGGAAAGGGGGTAAAACCATAAACTAAATTCTTAAAGAAAATGGGTTGAGAAATCAAGTCAATTCAACATAAACCTTAAAGGTAACAAAAGTTTGGTTATTACCTTAAGCAACCCTAAAATCTTTACAAAAAGACTTGAAGGTATAAATCTTAAATTCTTTGAAAGCACCCTAATGCATGCATCATGTGCATCATGTCATGCACATAATACTATGTCAATTGCTTTCATATTCGGAATTCTTCGGGAATTAGTCCTTATCGGACTATATTGTTTTTTTCCTTCTTCAGAGACCGGAGTTCCGCAAGCAGAACACTCGAACTCCACTACCTACTCGTTACCAGGCAAGTCCAGTTTCTTGTTCATGTCCGTTGAGAATGATCCACAATTTCCCTCTTGTCTACAACCTGCATAAAATTGGAAATCTATTTTCTAAAGAGGAAGCTACTGTTGTTTTATTTTTGATCACTGGTTCTTGGTCGATAGCATGGTGGGTGGTGAAATCCTAGAAAGGTGCCGAAGGCACATCGGAAGGTGGATTTCATCACACGGGTTTGTTTCACATAAGGTTAATGCAACCAACGATCGATTGTGCTTAAGCGCCGTAGTGAACGCGCAAACCACATCCCTGGATGGGCGGGGCTAAGTCAAAGTACCTTTGCCATAGGTCATACTCCCCCGAGAAAGGAAGACCTCAACAGTTGGATCCGGAGTATCAACTGTTGGAAAGGTGGTGTTAGCCGATGGCTATCCACAAGGCGTTGGACCTGTAGTGTCAATGTGAGACCGGTAGTCCCTGGCCTATTGTGCGGGACTACGACGCGGAGTATGACTGAGCGGGCAGTGAAACGGCTTCGTGACCACAGGAGTGTAGATGAGGTTTGGCCACCTCAGATGCACGACTGTTGTCATTTGTGGGTATAGTTGCGCACCTATGCAGAGTGTAAAGAATTGTGACTGAGTCACTCCATGTTCCTGGTTGGAACTGCGAATGCGGCAGGAAAGGGATCCATCGGGGATCCTAACAGCCTATAAGACATGAGATCGTAGTCTCTTAAATTAAAACTTGACTCTCTTATCTTGCAAAACTGCATTGCTTTTGGAGAACATTGCCGTTCTCAGTAGATAGTGCATTAAACACCTCTTTGCTATTCCTGGACTAGTTGAGTACCTTCTGTACTCATCCCTCTATTCTAATTCCTTTGATTAGACTGTGAACCGACATCCGAGATGGAAGTGATCTACGTCGAGGTCGATGAAGAAGTTCCCGAGGAACAAGCGCCGAGGAAGGAAGACGAAGGCGTCGACTACTACGTTGACTTCCGCGACGAGAGCAACGCTGAATAGAAAACTAGGTCGGGTGAGTCGAGAACCGTAGGAAAGACTTTTGCTGCAGCCAGATGATAAACGGTTTTAAATTCCCCGTATTTTCGGGAATCAGTTTTGTAAGACTTTGTATTTTGTTGTAAGTTGTAATTCCAGTTTGTAATATATGGACCGCTGCGATGCTTTTGTGCGCTACTATGTACGATGTATTGTGGACGAGAAGGCACTTAGTCTATGATATGTCGAAAATCGGCATATTATCCAGGAGGGTAGTATGTGGGTCGTCGCAGTTAAGACAAGCCTTTGACCAATAATTACTCTATTAATATGTAGTTTATGTGATATAAAATTATAATTATAAAAAAGTACTTTTGAAGAGGAATCTAATGATATCAATTTTATGTCACATAAATCATATATAAATAGAGTAATTATTGATTAAAAACTTATTTTAATTAATTGAAATATACCCTACATTCTTAGACGGAGGAAGTACTACTTACGTACACTACGTCAAGAAGGGGCACATGTTTCAGGGTAATCACATCCATCGATTTAATTGCCCGTCACATCAAATACTAGCTACTAACCTAGTCTAGAGATTTAATCCTAACCGCGTGGTGTTATATTGGCACACTACACGTAACACGTCCACCTCTCTTTTCTAAGATTTCGTTGTTATAAGGAGACCCCACCTTACCCTGAGCTCTTTACTCCGCAGGTTCCATCTGAAAATGGCAGCCATAAATTAATTAACCGGAGCTCATAATTCCCAGCGATTTGGGTTGGGAGGAAATGAGAGGCCAATGATTAATTGTAGCAATCACTTTATTCGCCAACAAGATGCATGGGCAGAATCCGATAGCCTTGATCAAAGGGAACTACGTACTCTAATCTAATCACGTCCGACGTATGTGACAGCATAAAGTAGGCTACAGCCAGATAAATTATGGGTATGATGGACGTGGGTGCGTACGGCGTACAGGGTATAGAGACGTGTGTGCTGGACCACATCGGTAGGCACCGGCAAGTTGATCATAAATGTACATAGTACTCAAGAAAATGAACAGTCACGATGCCACAGCAGAACATTCACCTCGACAAACTGTGCACCCGAGGGATGCAAGCGGAATGCCTGCAAAGCATGTATCTTAGTATTGGTCTCTATAGTGTATCCATCTATCAGTACTATTGATACAGGCTTTGCAGGCTGTCCTCTTGCACCCCTACGATTAAGTGCCAATCCCGTTCCAAATACTACCAACCAACTCAATTCCGCGACCGCAAATGGACAGAGCCGCACACCCTGCCGCGCCGTTTCCCAATGACGTCGCCGTCGCGAGAGGCGGGCCCCAGCTAAACCCCCTGGACCCGAGGCCACGGGCAATCGGATTCGGTGGCGCCCCGCGCGCTTGTCCGCGATCACGTTCTCACGGCATAGATTTTTAACAATTTAATCTTTTTAAGAAAATTCTAAAAACAAACTAAATCTCAAACTATAATCACGTCTAACCTTCGGAACCAACACCATTCGTGATGGCGCTAAACTTAACGTATAGATGTTAACATTCATGGAGCCATATATCTCATCACGTTGGACCACCAAACAGTCACGAAACAAGGTGTAGTGACGTATCAATACGATAACACCAACCTACTGGACACTGACATGAGACTTA
Organism: Stipa capillata; assembly: GCA_019208055.1. Taxonomy (NCBI): domain Eukaryota; kingdom Viridiplantae; phylum Streptophyta; class Magnoliopsida; order Poales; family Poaceae; genus Stipa; species Stipa capillata. The sequence continues at coordinate 130,918 of JAGXJF010004856.1, forward strand.
ACCGTTTCAGATCTAGCAGTTTATTGTAGCTGGCTATTCTATGGTTACAAGGTCAAGACGCCAACACCAGAGAGATTGGCACCCATCTTGCACATGTCGGTGTCATAGAGATTAGCGGTAACCCTTTGACACGTCACTGCCATCTCATTCCGTTTTTGTTTAACTCGCTAGTGTGGCAATCTGCTCGTCATGGACTTTTGACATTTTTATATATAGATTTGACACCATCGGATGTGGATGTGACGCTGATTGAAGGGTGAGATTTTTTATAATTTAAAATCTAATGTAATTTTAGAATTTATCTCGAAAAAGGGTTAAATTGTCAAAATGATACTCCTACTGCAGCACAGCTGGCCTATCAGTCGCCGAGGTCGCTAGGGGAATCTAGCCCTCACCGTCCCGTCATGCACGCACGCGGTAATCCGGACCACTCACTCCTGCTGCGTGCCATCGTGTGACAGACAGATCCCGGGTTACCACGGCCGATGGCTGCAAATCTTTTTGGCCATCCTGATGCCACGAATGTTCTAATCCTTCGATCGATGACCCCTAGTCTAATTAAAGCGCTCCTTTGAGCTGTAGTGCTATCTTGAAGTTTTTTGTTGGATTTGGTCGCTAGCAAAGAACGCTCAATCCTTGGCTCATCTTGCTTATCCATCCTTGCTTATTTTAATCACAGTAATCCAAGCAGTTTGTAATTCACTTGCTCAAACAGAGTAGACACAAGAGAAGTAGAAGAAAAATGTCGGCTTACTTTTGTCCAGGCCAGTATCACAAGCCTGTGCACAGGCTAAGCACCCGCATAGTGCCCATAAATTATTAGGGCCTCAATTTCTTTTATAAGATTATATATAAGAAACTCTCGGGATGGTCTGAAAAGCTTCTCTTGGGCAGTGGTAAGGAGGTGCTCATTGAAAGTGTTGCTCAAGCTATTCCGACATACATGATGGGGATCTTCAAAATGTCTACTCAATTCTATGATGTATATATGCAATTGGTCAGAAATTTCTGGTGGGGAGCAGAGGAGGGTCACTGGAAAGCCCACCGGATTGGCTGGGATAAACTTACTTGTCCTAAGGCTCATGGTGGTCTAGGTTTTCGTGATATGCATGCATTTAATCGAGCCCTCCTCGCTTGGCAAGCTTGGAGACTATCTATTATCCAACCAACTTGTGTGCGCGCTTGCTCAAGGCCAAATACTATCCTAATGGCAAGCTCGTGGACACTGCTTTCCCGGCTAATTCCTCACCTTCTTGGAAAGGTATTGAGTATCGCTTGGAGCTCCTGAAGCAGGGCCTTGTATGGCGAATTGGAATTGGAAGTAAGATTCGGATATGGAGAGATCGCTGGATTCCACGGGTCTCATTAGCTGCCGTCTCAGTTCGTAAACGATCATGCCGGTTGCGTTGGGTATCCGATCTCTTTACAGCCGGCACAAAGAAGTAGGACGTGGAGTTGCTTCATCACATTTTCCATGAGTATGATGTTGAGGAGATCATCAAGCTGAAAATACCGGCGGATCCGGTAGATGATTTTGTTGCATGGCATTTGGAGAAAACAGGAGTGTTCTCAGTTCGTATCGCCTACCGGCTGGCCTGGAATATCTCTCATTTGTCTGGGGATTTTTGCGCCACTAGTAGCGCGGGTGAAGGTGATAGACGATTATGGAATAATCTTTGGAAAGTTAATGTTCCTCCCAAAGTTCAGATTTTTGCCTGGTGATTGTCCCATGATTTTTTGAGTACAAAGATGAACAAATGGTGCCGCTCTCTTGCACACTCCAAACTTTGTGACCTCTGTGGTCTTGCCGATGAAGATGGTCATCATGCTGTTATCTACTGCACCAAGGCGCGTGCTTCCGTGATGCTATGCGACAGGTATGGAACTTACCAGCTGACTCATCTCTCATCTATAGCGGGTGTGATTGGCTACTAATCCTGTTGGACACATTACCGGATTCAATGAAGTCTCATCTTTTGTTGGTACTGTGGAGAGCATGGCACCTGAGGAACAACGCTATTCATGAGAAGAGTGATGCAACTATTAGTCATTCTATCATTTTCCTTCAGTCCATGGTGGAGACTCTCAATCCCAATCCTATTGTCGCTTGGCGCGACAAGGAAAAGGGGAAAGCCCCAATGTTCATGGAGGCTGATCGTCCCAGCTGTTCTCGGCCCTGCAATGCATGTTCTGTTCCCAAGTGGACTACTCTGTCGGAGGGACAAGCAAAGATTAATGTTGATGGTTCTTTCTCCCCGGACTCTGGTGAGACAAGTGTTGGCATCATTGCTCGAGACTGCCGGGGGCTGGTTTTGCTTGCTGCTTGTCATCTGATCAGGCATTGTTCAGATGCTATGGGAGCGGAAGCTCTTGCTTTGCTGGAGGAGTGCAGGCTTGTGGCTGAATGGATCCACATGCCGTGTTCTTTTGAATCCGACTGCTCTCTAGTGGTGAATGGAGTACTCGCACAGACAATGAGTAGGTCCAAATGGGCGCCGATTTTCCATGACATTGGTGCAGCGCTGGGCACGATTCAAGTGGTCAAGGTGTGACATGTTAAGAGGGACTGTAATAGGATAGCTCATGATCTCACTAAGATGGCAAAGGATTCGAATCCATGTGCGGTTTGGTGCTTGCACACTCCTGCTATCATCACCGATCTCCTGAGCCAAGAATGTACTGCTCCGTTTACGAATTAATATATCCCTCTTTACCCTTAAAAAAAAACTCTTCTTTCTTATCCAAAAATTTTCTATCGTCCCACCACCTATGCTCCCATGTACATCTCTCTCTCGCTCTCTACCTAAACCCTTCCTAGCCCCAAGACAGTGGCGAAGGTCCTTGACGAGTCCGGGTTTGAGGCAGTTGAAGATGTCCCCACTGCGTCTGGGGATAGTGCGGGTGCTGATATCTCTGGTCAGGAGGACTAGGGTTTTCCTTTTTCTGGTCGTGTGCTTTTGTGATGTACTGAACTCTTTACTTATGCAATCTAGTATTTGTGCTTGTTCTATTGCCTTAAGGTTTGATGCCATAAGGTCCTTTGTCGATTTGTGACTCATAATGTGCTATATGTTTCTGAGCCCCCGACTGTTTGTGTGAGTTAGCAGGAACTCGGATGAACAGTCTGAAAAAACTTTGTTGTAGTAGCCCTCGACTGTTTGTGCGAGTTAACAGGAACTCGGATAAACAGTCTAAAAAAAATTCACTGTAGTAGCCCTCGACTGTGTGCGAGTTAGCAGGAACTCGGATGAACAGTCTGAAAAAACTTCGCTGTAGTAACCCTCGACTGTTTGTGCGAGTTAGCAGGAATTCGGATGAACAGTCTGAAAAAACTTCGCTGTAGTAGCCCTCGACTGTTTGTGCGAGTTAGCAGGAACTCGGATGAATAGTCTGAAAAAACTTCGCTGTAGTAGCCCTCGACTGTTTGTGCGAGTTAGCCAGAACTCGGATGAACAGTCTGAAAAACTTCGCTGTAGTAGCCCTCGACTGTTTGTGGGAGTTAGCAAGAACTCGAATGAATAGTCTGAAAAAAAAACTTCGCTGTAGTAGCAGTCAGTGCGTGAATCGGTGTATACTCGGACCTCGGGGTAGGTTGCCGTAGTCGGGGAGGCGAAACGAATTGAGAAACTTGTGCCATGCCTAGCCCCACGCAGATGCAAGGTAGCTGTCCGTCGTTGCATTTGAAGGGGCGACCCGATTTAAGAAACGTCGGTTTACTCGCCCTTCCATGCAAGGCGCTAATGCCACCGTACCCGGGGTGGAGAGTTGAGTTGTGGGAACTCATGCTCTACCTAGCCCCCGAGCGAATATCGGGCGTGATGCCTGTGTGCCAGAATCGAGGGAACAACTGGAAGTTGAGGAACCCATGTGGGAGCTAGTCCCTTGATGTCGTGGCGAGACGTATGGACAGCTGACCGGACCTGGGGTGGTGAAACGGGGCATGAACCCGTGTGCGTACCAGTCCCAAAGTGCATACGAGGCGATTATACGGTGACCAAACTCTAGGAGGCGGAACGAGTCACGAACTCGTGTTCGTGCCGTACCCTGAGCTGTGTTACGCTTGTGGGCTATGGGGGGGCAAACGAGGTGTGTACTCGTGTGAGTGCCAGCCCCCGAGCTGTCGAAGAAGCGTGTTAGAGGTGTTTGAGTACCCGTGTAGCAATATGATGAAGGCCGAGAGGCCATAAGTATAAATACTTCTTTCGTAGAGTTACTGGATAGAAATAGTTGAGTCATCCGGGTTATAGTTCCCGGGAAGCTTTAAACATAGTACATAGAGAGTTGATCGATGTTCCATGTGTTGCATAGAATAGAGCCGTTGTCGGCGAGTTTGAAAGCCCCTGGCCACGGGTTGGCAACAATGGTGTAGGGTCCTTCCCATTTGGAAGATAATTTGTTTTTGTGCTGGGTGGACTGGACCAATCGTAGGACGAGATCGCCGACTTCCAGGTGACGATGCTTGACATTGCGCTCGTGATACCGGCGTAAGTCCTGTTGATATTTGGCCGCCCGCAGGTATGCGCAGTCGCGAATTTCTTCAAGGAAGTTGAGATCGTTGATTCTATGTGCAGCCGCTTCATCTTTGGAGTGTAATTCGATGCAGGGGGACTTCAAGCAGGTCTCACATGGAAGTACCGCCTCGGCCCCGTAAACGGGGGCGAATGGAGTTGCTCCTGTGGCTCGGCTGGCTGTAGTTCGATGCGCCCAGAGAACGTTGGGCAACTCAATTACCCAAGACTTTGTGTGGCGTTGTAGCGTGTCGTATACTCGTTTCTTGATCCTGTCAAGTATGAGGCCGTTGGCGCGTTCCACTTGGCCGTTGCTCTGTGGATGAGCTACGGAGGCGTAGCAGACGGTGGCGCCGTAGGACTCACAGTAGGCGATGAAGTCGGTAGCTGCAAATTGAGATCCGTTATCGGTAATTATCCGGCTAGGTACTCCAAAGCGGGTAAAGATGTTCCGCGGCATAAATCGCTGTGTTGTTGCTGTAGTGGTGCTGGAGAGTGATTCTGTCTCGATCCATTTGGTAAACGTGTCGATGGCGACTATCAGGAACTTGTGACCGCCGCATCCGGCGAGGAAGGGTCCAAGGAGATCCAGCCCCCAAGTCGAGAAAGGCCATGACAACGGTATTGTTTGAAGAGCTTGGGCTGGCTGATGGGTCTTCCGTCTATGGAACTGACATGCCTCGCACTTTGGACCAAGTCGGCCGCGTCGTGCAGTGCAGTCGGCCAATAAAATCCTTGTCGGAATGCCTTGCCGACTAGGGTGCGATATGCGGAGTGGGCGCCATAGAGCCCACTGTGGATTTCCTCGAGTAGCTGCTTGCCTTCACTGATTGGTATGCATTTCATGAGTACGCCGAGGGTTCCTCTGCGGTATGAGGTGTCGTCGATTATCGTGTACTGCATGGCTTTGCGGGAGGTTTTCTCAGCTTGTTCTTTTTCTTTAGGTTTGAGTCGGTTGAGTAGGTACTGACTGATCGAGTTGGGCGATGACTTCGCCTGCAATCCCTTTGGGGGCGTCGATCTAAGACGTCCCTTGTTGCTCATAAATGTTGCAGGAGGTGGGAGTACTTTCTTCGTTTATCATGATTTTAACAGATGGTTTGGAGAGTTGTTCGATGAAGACGCCGGGTGGGGGGGACGATCGACTTGAGGCGACTCGGGCCAAGGCGTCGGCGATGCAGTTGTCCCGTCTGGGTATGCAGTGGAATTCCAGGCCGGTGAATTTTTTCTCCCAATTCCGTACTTCCGCTAAGTAGGCGGCCATTGTTGGATTAATGGCCTGGTAGTCTTTGCTGGCTTGTCGGACGACGAGTTGTGAGTTGTCTTTCACTGTTAGGTAACGGATACCAAGAGCTGCGGCAAGTCGGAATCCGGCAAGGAGACCTTCGTACTCTGCTTCGTTGTTGGTAACTCGGAAGTGTAGCCGGATGGCGTATTGGAGGGTTTCCCCTGTTGGCGCGGTGATGATGACGACAGCCCCCGAGCCTGTGAGGGTAAGAGATCCATCAAAATATAATGTCCAGACCTTACTTGCATAGTCGTTGTCTGTGGGTTTGGGTTCTGGGCGTCCATTTGACGACGAAATCTGCGAGGGCCTGAGACTTGATGGCGGTGCGAGGTGTGAACTCGATGTCAAACGCTCCCAACTCGGACACCCATTGAGCGATGCGGCCGATAATCTCCCTGTTTCTGGTGATGGGGCCAAGTGGGTAGACGGATGGAACAATTATCCTGTGGGCTTGGATGTAGTGCTTTAATTTGCGGGAGGCAAGGAGTACGGTGTAGAGGAGCTTCTGGACGTCCGGGTACCGATCCTTTGGTCCGTGTAATATTTTACTGATGTAGTAAACGGGTCTCTGTACTTTCTCAATCTTATCGACTTCTTCCCGTTCGACTACAAGGACCGCGCTGACTGCTCGGGAACCGCAGGCTATATAGAGCAGTAGCGTTTCGTCGGGTTCTGGAGGGACCAATACTGGAGGATTGGTCAGGTATGTTTTGAGTGCTTGGAAAGCCTTTTCTGCTTCTTCTGTCCATGTGAAGCCTTGATGCTGGCATAAGAGCTTGAAGAAGGGGAGTCCTTTGTCTCCTAAACGAGAGATGAATCTACTTAAAGCGACCATTGATCCGGCGAGCTTCTGAACTTGATTTGTGTTGATAGGTGACTTCATACTGAGGATGGCTTCAATCTTCTTCGGGTTGGCTTCGATGCCCCGGTGTGAGACCATGAAGCCTAGGATTTTGCCTGCTTCGACGCTGAAGACACATTTTTCTGGGTTGAGCATAATTTTGTTGGTGCGCAAGTTGTCGAAAGTCTCCGAAAAGTCAGAGCTGAGGTCGTTTTCTATCTTTGATTTGATGACCAAGGCGTTGATGTAGACTTCCATGTTTCTCCCGATTTGTGCTGCGAAAGCTATCTGCATAGTCCGCTGGTAAGTACATCCAACATTCTTCAGTCCAAATGGCATTGTCTTGTAACAAAAAGTGCCATAAGGGGTAATAAAGCCCGTGTGGGGAACATCAGATTCCCTCATGCGGATTTGATGATAACCTGAATACGCGTCAAGTAGACATAGGTAGGTGCATCCTGAAGTCGAGTCCACAATTTGATCAATTCGAAGTAATGGGAAATTATCCTTCGGACAAGCTTTGTTGAGATCTATATAGTCAATGCACATGCGCATTTGACCATTTTCTTTTCTGACTAGTACCGGGTTGGCCAGCCATGTTGGGTACTTGATTGGTTCGATGAAGTCGGCGTCCATGAGCTTCTTGAGTTCCATCTCGATGACTTTGCACTGCTCGGGACTAAATCTTTGAAGTTTCTGTTTGACTGGCTTGATTGCCGGGTCGATGTCCAGTTTGTGCTCAGCCACCTCCCTAGGGATCCCAGGTATGTCAAATGCCTTCTAGGCAAAGACATCTGGGTTTGCCCGAAGGAAGGTGGTGAGCGCGAGTTCCTATTTCGGGTCGAGGGTGGACCCGATCTTGACTGTCTTCTCGGGTTCATCCTCACGGAGTGGAATTCGCTTTATTTCGCTGTGGGGCTGCACTGATATCTTGGGCTTCGATTTGACAGGTCCCGAGTTGTCTGGTGTGGGCTGGGAAGTACTGAGAACTTCATCGTCCTGTCGAGCACTGAGGCCGTAATTCTGCATGTCGCATTCAACTGCTGAGGGAAGTGATCCCTTGACTGTAATAACTCCGTGTGCAGCAGGAATCTTCATTATAGGGTATGCATAATGAGGGACCGCCATGAACTGGATTAGCTGGGGTCGCTCGAGAATAGCATTGTAGATCATGTCGAAGTCGATGACCTCGAAAACGCACTCTTCTGTGCGGAAGTTGTCCCAAGTTCCGAAGGTGAGAGGGAGCGTGATTTGTTCGATCGGGTCATGCGTTAGGCCTGGTACAATCCCGTAGAAGCGCTTGATGACGGGCTTGATCGCGGAACGATGGAGCTGCATCTTGTTAAGTGTGGATATCAGAATAAGGCTGAAGGAGCTACCTCCATCAACCAAGACTTCGTGGAGCATAATGTTGCGGACCCCGAGGTGACACAATCAGAGGATATCGCCCCGGGTACGGGTAGTTGTCAGGGCAGTCGGTTGCATCGAACACGATTGGGGTTTTTTGCCCACTTTAACTTGGAAGGTACGGGACGTGGATGGACCGCCAGAACATCACATGATATCTGCTTGGCCTGTCTTTTGGAGTCGTAGGTAGCGGAACCTCCCCACATGTGGTTCATCCGAAGGTTGATGCAAGCGTCGACTTGCCCTATTCTCTCGACTTGCCATAAGTCAGGCGTATCGGCGAGCCAGTGAGTGTCGTTGCATTAGCGGATGTTGTTGACATGGATATCTTCTTCTTCGGGGTAGGCTTCCTTGTCCGGGTTCTCCTGTACCCGGGGTTTGGGTTTGTTGGCCGCCTCAGCACCGCCTTCTTCTTCGAGTAGCTTGAGGAGTTCGCGGTGCTGTGATTAGCCATGGGACCCACTTCGATGGTACTTACACCAGTTGTGTCGAGTTCGTTCTTCTTCTGGTATCCAATTTTTATCCAAGAGTTCATCGGCTGTGTTTCTCTTGGGCTTTGTCTTCCACTTGCTTTGTCGATTGTCTCGGCGATCTGATGTTTCTTTATCGTGGAAACCGGCGAGTACTGCATCGTGGGACCTTTTCCCCTTTCTTGCTCTCCGACTTTCCTGATGAGAGCGTCTCGAGTTGTTCTCTGGGGAACGTTTTCGTTTATCGCGGTCATGTGAGCTGTAGAGGCCTTGGTTGATTTCAGTTGTGGAGGCGTTGGTCTTCGTAATTTGCTCGTACTCGAAGAATCTCCATGAGTTCTACGGTATTGCGCGGTTGGGCAGTATAGACGTGGTTCAGGCATCGCTCGTCGTGGACGGCGGCTTGGAAAGTTTCGAGTACTTCAGTAAAAGAGAGTCCTGGGACAATGTTGACCTTACTCTTGAATCTGGTGACGAAGTTGCGGAGGCCTTCATCCCGTCTTTGTCGTATACGCTTGAACTCGGACCTCAGGGTTGAGGCATCTCGAGTTGTAGAGAAACTCTTAATGAACATGTCTTGGAACTGTGACCAACTGTGAATAGAGCCCTCGGGTATATTTTGAATCCATGCGGTGGCGTCTTCGATAAGACATAAAGGAAGAAGGTTGGCCATTGACGTTGTATCTCCCCCAGTTGTTAGGATGTCTTGAGTAAATCTGATCAGGAACTCTTTTGGGTCCCGTTTTCCATTGTACTCTAGGTTCTTGCTAGAACGTACATGCTTGGGTATCCGTGCTCCTCGTAATCTGGGTGAGAGCACGGGACAGCCGGCGATGATACCAGAGATAAAGCGTTCATCTTCGGATGAGTAGTCGGCATGACGGCTGTGGCGGCGGTGATGGTCTGCACGATCGTGAGAGCGGCGTCGGTCGTCACGGTGTTGATCCTCCCACTCGGGATTGACCTGGTGGGCCTTGCCGTGGTCACGTTGACTGTTGTGATGGTCTCGATCTTTGCGAGTATGTCTACTGGGGGATCGCGACCGAGTTCTTCGGTTCGTCGAGGAACGCTGCAGGGAGCGTGTTCTTCGTGATGACTCCCTGTGGGATCGATACCTGGAGTCGGTGGGCTGGCCGCGATTGCGCGTGTAGCCATCTTTGGAGCGTTCTCGTTGATCTTTATTGTTGGCATCAAGACTAGAGTTGATTAGAACCCGGGCTTCGTTGTGCTCGGCTTCGGCCACGTGCTGGATGTCAACGAGTGCTTGCTTGTGTTCTTCATAAAGTTGTCGGGTGGTCTCGTCGAACCGATCAAACAGCGCCTGCTTGATCTGAGCTGCGAGGGCCCTTGAGCGAGCTGCTTTCTTTCCAGCTTCAGAAGTCGGTGTGGCCGATGATGAAGCATTGGCATCAGCCACGGGACGTGCCGTCCGAGGTGAAGTGTCTGGTCCTGCCATGAAAACATGCGGGAAGTCGTAGTCGAACCTTTCAGGAGTTGGGATTGATCGAATGATCAAGTCGTCATCAGGAAAGATGTGGTCGGGACTATTTGACCCTTGACTGCTGCGTGGAGAGTTCTGTTGGTAGTAACGTCTCACAGGGGAACGGAGACGCTTTCTGTTCAACTGGTGCCGGAGGTCGACTGGATGCAACTCGACCTGGTGACGATCCGGCCTGTTATCCGCTAGTCGAGACGCGTGGCTGCGCTGGGCACGCCTGAAGGTGATCTTGCTTCGTAGGTCGCGTGGATCGGAAGCGTACAGGTTGAAGCTCGAGCGGCCGTGAGGAGTAGACACGACTCGCAAAGCTGTCGGGTGAGTTGGAGACGCGAGGCGTTGCTGAAGTCAGCGAGCCGCTGTGTGACGAGGAGTGTCGGCGTAGCTGTTGTGAGTCCCGGATGAGACATCGTAGAAACTCTCGTCGTTGAAGCCGGTATACGCCATCTCTTCAGTGAATGTCGTCGGAGTAGATCCAAACTGACGTAAGGGCCCCACGGTGGGCGCCAGCTGTCGATGTATGATATACGAGGGGTACTCGCACAGCGTATATTTGTACGATAGCGGGATGAAAACTCAGGTCAGCTAGATCTTCAAACACAGATTTACCCAGATTCAAGTCTCCGAGATAGGTCTGAACACACACACGTCTGTGCAAAGGGACAGACAAGTCGAGAAAGCTAGCTTGTCCTGTTCCTGGATTTCAGCAGAATTCTCTTGAGGATGCAGTGTAACCCAGAACCCCGGGCAAGGACAAGATCACAGTGGCCAGGTGCAAGTTGCCGCCGTCCCGCGTATCGGTGGGTGTGCCAGACTGACGCGCTGCTGTATCAACGGTTGCGGTGGTGGTCGCTTCGCTTCTCACGGATCGGCATCACGTATGCCGCCGGGTCGTTGCGCTGCGTCGTGGAGTTAGCCGAGAACTCTCGGTGAGGGCCCCAGCGTCCTCGTCCGGTGATGGATAACCTGGAGGCCGGTGGTGGTTTGGCCTGCGCTGGAGAGAGCGACCGTACGTGCGTGCCCCGTCGATTTTCGTTTCCTCGGCTTCTAGAAGTCCGGAGGAGTTTGCTCTCCGAGCAAGATCTCCTAACGTTTTCATGGTTGCAGAAACTTGAAGGTTCCTGTTTGGTTGGATTTGGGTCGATACGCAGGAAATATGTGTTGGTATAATAGATCGATCGCAGCAAGTTATAGGCAAAACACGATATAGTATCGTGCTGTGGCAAGTTGCAGGCAAAACACAATAGATTATCGTGCTGTCGCAAGTTGGGCGGTGCGCTATGAAGCTGTCGCTACGAATCAGATGAAGACCCAGGAAAGTCAAACAATCAGATGAAGACCCAGGAAAGTCAAACGACGTAGTTTTCCTTTAGTTTATGAACCTATTCACTGAACAAACACACCAGCAAACTCAAGCTAACATGGCCAGCGGTACTTGCCACCATCTTCTGTGTCTCTTGTGATGGGTTCATTATGATAACAAGCTACTGATGTACTAGTTCTTAGTAGATAGCATGCCTGAAGCCAAAGGTAGTCAAGTAGTCAAGGAAGTACACCTAGTTGCACCAGTGCCTCCCACACTAGCAGCTTACTTTTGCCTGTTCTCTGACCTCCAGATCCAACAATTATGAATCAGTGATCACAGTTTGACCATACAGGCATACACAGCCTCCCAATCTTTTGGAGCCAGACATTGCTGTGCACGCGCATGCTTTGGCCATCATCTGTAGTCAAAACTGACAAAACTAAAGCAAAGGATAGTACAGTAGTATCTCTAGCGCCGGTAAAATAACTCCATGTTCATGGGTCGGGTGCCCTCTCTCGGCCTCTCCTCTCCTCCGCTTTCGCGCCGAACTCACGGGCCATGGCGAGCTAGCGTGCCAAAGCGACGGAGCACACGGGTGGGCGGGCACAAGTAGCACGGCGGCCACTTGCCTGGTCCGTCGATTTTATCGCTTTCGCTTACTTGATTTTCGTGACATCTCAACCCATTTGAAAATAGGCCTATGTTGATTCATATGTATATGTAACAGATTAAATTTAGTCCCACCTTATTAGTTAGAAAAATGCAATACGAACATATAATGGCTTATGTGTGCTGACAAAGAACGGATGGCTGTGTGTCAAGTGAAGAAGATTCTGGTTAGATCAAAAGTGGACACAGAATATGACATAATGTGCCGACTCTGGACGCACGACTATGTACTAAGAGAGGAAGATCCAGGTTAGTTTCTCTAGTAAGGATATTATGTTGGTGTTGGACCGACGTGTGCTAAGAGAGGAAGATCTTAGTTAGTTGTCTAAGTGTGGATATGTTGGTGTTGGATCAACGAGAGCGTCAAGTCCTGTGAGAGTAGGTGTGTGATATCCCAATCTATTTGAAAATGGGACCATAATTGTCCTTGTGTATATGTGTAAGAGAATGAGTTTAGTCTTACTATACTTGTAAAAAAGGAGCTGCTTGAAAAGGAGCAATATCAATATGTAAAGGTAAATGTTCCAATGGTAATAACTCTTAGTTAATCGTTTTGCATGAAGCAAAGTTGAAAATTCACCAAGGTTACTACTTGCGTGTCTAACCTAGTTGAGATTTAGATGTAAGCCAATTAAAAACTTGAGCATTACGGTTTCTGCCAAATCTTCGGGCATGTTACCTTAATTGCTTGACAAGATCTGCAAATTGCACGTAATCCATCTAATGATTTCGGACCAACGCAAGTACTACATGTGATTTGTTCTTTTATAGCAAATGTGATGTTTTCTTCTCATAACAAATTGCAATCATGCACGTTTTTGGGCCCGGCCCGAAGTATATGGGCTAATAGACCAGTAGCCTGTATCCGTCGAGCGTATTTTTGTTCCTCTGTTTTTTGTCTTCCCCGCGCATTTCTTTTTGAAACTTCGCCGGTGCATTTTTCAGTGCAATGCAAGCTGATGTCTGACTGTTTGTGTGTGGCGATGGTGCGCAGGGGTTGGTGATCCTGACGATTCAGGCGCGTTCACCGTCCCTGATGCCGTCGCAGTGCGCTAAGGGGGTCGGCGCGGCGCAATGCGAGCCCGTGTCTGGTAGCAAGAAGGCGATGCTGTTCGTGGGGCTGTACCTGACGGCGCTCGGCGTGGGCGGCATCAAGGGAGATCCCTCCCGTCGCACGGCGCAGAGCAGTTCGACGAGCACGCACGGCGGGGCCGCAAGGGCCGCTCCACCTTCTTCAACTACTACGTTTTCTGCCTCTCCTGCGGCGCGCTAATCGCCGTCACCTTCGCCGTGTGGGTCGAGGACAACAAAGGCTGGCACTGGGGCTTCGGCATCTCCACCATCGCTATCCTGCTCTCCATTCCGGTCTTCCTCGCCGGCTCCAGGCTCTACCGCAACAAGGTGCCCACGGGCAGCCCGCTCACCACCATCGCCAAGGTCCTGCTCGCCGCCGCGTTCGCGCGCCGCGGCGCCCAGAGAGCCAGCAACGGTGCCGTCATCGACCGGGCGCCCAGCCCGACGAGGAGCAACGACATGAAGGAGTTCTGCAAGTCCAAGGAGATATGCGCCGCCGACGAGGTGACCGAACCGTCGCAGGAGCTGATGTTCTTGAACCGCGCAGTGCAGTGCCAGCCACCGCACAGGACTCTGATCTGCACGGTGCAGGAGGTGGAGGATGTCAAGATCGTGCTCATGGTGCTCCCCATCTTCCTCTCCACCACCATGCTCAACTGCGGCCTGGCGCAGCTCTCGACATTCTCCGTGGAGCAGGCGGCGACTATGGACACGCGCGTCGGGGGGCTCAAGATGTCCGCGGCGTCGCTGCAGGTGTTCCCCGTCACGTTCATCATACTCCTAGCGCCCATCTACGACTACGTCATCATACTGTTTGCGCGCCGCGCGACGGGGACGGAGATGGGCATCACCCACCTCCAGCGCATCGGCACGGATCTAGTACTCTCCGTCGTCGCGATGGCGGTGGCCGCCGTCGTCGAGGTCAAGCGCAAGAACGTCGCTACCAATACCGGGCTGATGCACTCCCCAGTGCCGCTGCCGACCACTTTCTTCTGGATCGCCTTCCAGTACCTGTTCATGGGTTCAGCGGACCTATTCACGCTTGCGGGCTTGCTGGAGTTCTTCTTCAGCGAGGCGCCGCCGCGGATACAATTCTGATGGTAGTAGATCAGCTTACCAAGTATGAAAACTCTGTGGCACTGGATCATCAATTCACAGCAGCTCAAGTCGCGCGCATCTTTCTGGACATAGTGGTGAAGTTATATGGAGTGCCGCACTCGATTGTGTCTCATCGAGGTCGTGTTTTCACTAGTGCATTTTGGCGTGAGCTCTTCAAGTTGGTGGGTACAAAATTGGATTGCAGCACGGCTTACCATCTCCAAACTGATGGGCAAAGCGAGCGCGCCAACCAATGTTTGGAAATGTATGTCCGTGTGCCATTCATCACACACTTAAGCATTGGCATTCTTGGCTTCCAATGGCCGAATTCTGTTACAATTCTTCCTTCCATTCTGCGCTGGGCTGCTCTTCGTTCAAGGCTTTTTATGGCATCAATCCAAATTTTGGTGCCTTGCGTAATCTGTCGTCCACGGACTCCTCTGTTACCGCTGACTTGACTGGGCATCGTCAAGCGTTCACTGATCTTCTACGTGCTCAGTTGGCCAAGGCGCAAGCTCGCATGATATTGTATGCAGATTAGCGTCGCACTCAGCGGCAGTTTCAAGTCCGCGAGCAAGTTCTGCTTAAAGCTGTAGCCTTACGCACAAGCATCAGTGGTCAATCAGCCATTTCCCAAGCTGGCATTGGCGCCGTGGCGTACAAGCTTGACTTACTATCAGGTTCTGCTGTCCACCCCGTCTTTCACGTTTGACAACTCAAAATCTTTCACTCCCAATTACTCGCTGGTCTTCAACGAGTTATCAGCACTGGCCGATCTGACGGTGGGCTATCCCGTTCCTAAAGCCATTCTGGATCATCGCCTCGTCAGAAAAGGGTCAGGCTATTCTTCAAGTGCTAATTAAGTGGTCCAACCTGGTGCCTGATGCAACCACTTGGGAAGATTACGAAGTGCTTTGGCACGGTTATCCGGATGCTGCCGTGTGGAGAGAGGCTTCGTCTCCAGGGGTTGGCAAGTATCACGTCCCCATCCTCTGTTTCCCTGGTAAAACAGGTGTGGCCGGAAACATGAGAGACAGGCTGATGGGGGTCCATCTATCAGGGAGAGTGATGAACACCAAACCCCGAAGTGAGAATTGATCTGTTATTGATCTGATCTTTCATGATACTCCGTATTTTTAACAGCAATAAAGATAGAAGATGTAGAAACATCTCGAATCAAGCAAAGGATGCGAGAAACCAAAGTAAAAATTTGCGTCTAGACTGAGTGGATCAGTCCCACGCACAACAGAACAAATCTCCTCATTAAGGATCGTAGAAATTCGTGGTGTTTAGTGTCTCCCGACTCAAGGTAATTTTCTAGTCTTTTATTTAACTAAAAAAGTTCGACCCCTGGCTTACATGACCAATGGTCATTATTTAAGGAGCTCGCAGGCCCTGACCAAAACCAACTACTAGGACTCTTCCTATAGAACTCACACTAGAAATTAAAAGGAAAACCCACACAATATTATCTAAACAGGATTTGGACTCCTCTGTTTCTAAGGAACAAACCAAGTAGATAAAGAGTAAAACTCACACTAAAGAAAAGGAACCTGCATGCAAAGGAATCTCCATGCACCTATTGATTAACTCAAACTAACAACTAACACGGCGCCTTAATTCAATAGCCTTCAGGTTGCAATGCCAATGGCACTTGGACCGGTATTTCTCGAACGCGAATCCACTTACATGTTGCATGGCGTCCTGTAGGTAGGTTTTATTTCAGCCGCAGGCACAATCTGAACATGGATCGATCCAACTAAAATAACATGAAGCTTTTTCTTTTTCTGTGTAGCAGCTCAACACCAAGTATATGTGCTGACCTTATCTGACATGCCCCTCTCTCTTATCACATCAGCAACTATGGCACTAATAGCCATATCATCCCTTCTTCAAGTGAAACCGTTTTTGGTTTCGAGGCATTCCGAGCGACCTTCTTTTGTAATGAAACCTTTTTATTCACCTTGGTTGCACTGTCAATATTGCCTGCAACACGCGTCTCTTCCTGGTATCCTAGAATGAGTAAGTGTTAGTTTATCCGTCATGTATAGCACTGTGATCATGCTGCCATGGTCTCCCCAATAACAAATGGCAAGCATCCATTGGCACAGCATCACAAATCACCATATCAGTATAGTTGTCAATGAAAAATTTTACGTGCATCTTTAGCTTCCGGTGTGATAAAATCACTTGACACAATAGGGTTGAGGATGTTTCCAAGTAGGCAGTCCAAAATCTTCCACCAACCCCTTGCGAACCACGTTGGTGTAGCTTCCAACATCAATAGTCAGCTTGCCGTAGGTGTTGTTGATTTTGCAATCAGACTGAAAAATATTCCATCGCTACCCCTTGTCCTTAATACGATCTTCTTGTACTCGTTGCACCATGATAGCCAGGTATAAATCCACAGCATCAGCGGTCATCATATTTTCTAGATATTTAGATTTCTCACTAGAATTATCAACAGCCTCCTCTTGATCAATGGCTGATGTAGAGCCTTCTTTTCTCATTAGGGCAAATCTTGCCTCCATACTTGTAGCACTCAATGTCACTAGTACGTGCGATGGAGTGCACACTAGAATCAGCTTTTAGTGCTCCTAATTTTGAGGCTTCTTTCGGTGCAAAACTGTTTGATCGATTTGATGCCTCCATCTTGGAACTAGTGCTAGTGTCATTAAATTTCTATTGTGGGCGTCACCATGTGCTGGAAGTGGTATTGTGAACACCATTAGTTTGACGTCACTTGACCTGTTGTTCTGCACATGTAGCTTGATGCACAAGATCTTGTATGTTGTAGTAGTTTACTCATCTCCACGTGATCCTGCACCTCGACGTTTAGGCCGTTAAAGAAACGTGTCCTAGTCTCTTCCTAATCTTCTTGTGTCCCTATACGGATCATAAGCAACTCTATCTCCTTATAATATTTATCAATACTCAGATTACCTTGAGAGATGCGCTGCAACCTAGTGTACAAATTTCTTTTGTAGTGCTCAGGAGCAAAGCGTCACCTCATAAGCTCCTTCATCTATCGCCATATATTCGGACGATGTCTGGTGAGACAGATTTAATTCCACCAGATTAGCACATAGCCTGTGAACTCAATTCCAGCAAGCTGCAACTTCTTCTCCTTAGTGTAGCGATGTGTATCAAATATTTGATCAACGCACATCTCCCACTCCAAATAATCTTCTGACTCGCACTTGCCGGAGAATGAAGGAATTTTGATTTTCACGTGCCCAATGCTGTAGTCGTAGCCAGCAACACGTACAGCTTGACCGACACGGTTGCGGTCATGCTCGCCGTCACAGATGGCGGCTTCTCAGCAGAGATCGTGGTGTTGTTGTGGTGCTGTGTACCCTACAGCATGATTCGCGCCATCATCTAGGTTCTCATCTTCAAAGGGTGCTTGTGTCACCAGACGATGATCACGAACATCCGCACATCCATCACGTTGTGGTGGCGCGTAACATAGGGGAGTAGGAGGTGGTGGAGCTTGTGGCGCCAGCGGATTGTTGATGAGGTTCACCAATACGTTGAACCGAGTGACTAGTTCGTCCATCCTTCTCCCTAGCTTCGCCTCCAGCGTGTCATGGCATTGCCTGACGTATTTGCATGTGAGGCCCAAAACATCACACACATCCTCAGGAAGACCAGCAGCGTACACAGGTGGTACGACTTCCTCCGGAACAGTAGCCATGTTGTTCTCTTTGTTGACAGAGTTCGACATCTTGATCAGCACGGTACCATGAGCAATATTGTGCTCTAATACCATTTGACAAAGAGCAAACCTCGAAGTGACCATTGATCTTTTGTTCACCCGATCAAGCAAAGGATGTGAAAAACGGAAGTAGAAACTTGCGTCCAGACTGATCCACTCAGTCAAATACACAACAGAACAAATCCTCTCATCAAGGATCACAGGGATTTATGGTGTTTGGTGCCTCCCGACTCGAGGCATTTTTCTGGTTTCTTATTCAACTAAAAGAATTCGACCACTGGCTTACAGGACCGATGGTCATTATTTAAGGAGCTCGCGGACCTGACCAAAACCAACTAGGACTCTTCCTATAGAACTCACGCTAGAAATTAAACGAAAAACCCACACAATATTATCTAAACAGGATTTGGACTCCTCTGTTTTTAAGGAACAAACCAAGTACACGAAGAGTAAAACTCACATTAAAGAAAAGGAATCTGCATGCAAAAGGAATCTGCATGCACGCATTGATTAACTCAAACTAACAACTAACACGGCGCCTTAGTTCAGTAATCTTAATTCAATAGTCTTCAGATTGCACTCGGATCGGTATTTCTCCAACGCAAATCCACTTACATGTTACATGGCGTCCTGCAGGTAGGTTTTATTTCAGCCGCAGGCACAATCTGAATTGGGATCGATTCAACAAAAGTAACATGATGCTTTTTCTTTTTCTGTGTAGCACGCCAAGTATACGTGCTGACCTTATCTGGCATGCCTCTCTCTCTCTATCACATACAGTATCAGAGAGTATCGAAGTGTACAATACGCCTGTGAAGTTAAGGCCATGTGGCCATTATTGTATGGTATCTGAAGAAACGAATAAACTCTGAATTCCCATCTCCTTCGCTGTTCTCTCATCCCCTTTTAGATTTGTGCAATTTGTCCTCGGATTCGTTGAATTTGTGCAATCTTTCTCTCCTAGGAGTGCAGAATCGTTACGTACCTACAGAGAGCGGTAGGAGCACGGGAGAGGCGAAGCCGACGGCACTAGAGCAGGGCGGTTCTGGGGAGCGGCGGCAATCGGGGCCAGTCCGTCGCCGGTGGGAGGAGCCGGCGCATTTTGGTTGTGGCGTAGGGAGGGATGGCACCCGGAACAGATGCCATACGTGTTTCATATTCTTATCTCAACCCTGGAGTATAAATTGACGATAGATTTGATGAAATGCCACTTTATACTTCGCCACTTGCTAAAATGACACCCAGTACATTGTCCTTGATAAAATGACATGTACTACTTTGCCTCTTTGCTAAAATGCCACATGTGAATATATTATTAATACTTAGCTTAATGATCGTGTAAACACAAAATGGAAATGACCATTTTTCCCTTATGGCATTTCATCGAATTTACCTCTTCACTCCTACATGTACCAAGCCTCTCTCGCACTGTTGCCTGCGCGACTCAAACCGTGCACCTTGTGGAGACAGGCGACGCCACCTGCTGGTACCGACTCGGGCCAGTTCGGGGCAGCTCGGTTCGCATACACGCCATTCCGGCGCTCGATGTTCGTCGGCCACCCAGTGTATCGGCACAGGGCGCGCGTCCCGCGTGCTATGGCTGCCCCTGCTGCTCGCCGCCGTGGCCTATGCGTCGCTGCTCTCGGTGCCCGGTGTTGTCGCTGGGACAAAATTTGCACGATGCGAATGCCTGGAGAGAACACACACACACAAGCGAGAGCAAGAGAGAAAACCTCTGCTTGGATTTCTTTCTCAACAGCTAATACAGATTGAAAAAGTACAGGCAAAGACATGCCCCATATCTACTCTACAGATACACGGTCAGAGTGACGCTACAACAGTGCAAACAACATGGCCAAAGTCGTGCCATCCCACGACCCTACAAACATGCTGCTGACCAACTCTACTACCAGCTAGAATTAACTTATTCAGACTAAACTGAAGTAACTGAAACTAAAGTGCAGTTAACTGGCGTCAGGTTTGAATATAGCTGACATTCACCCCCTCAAACCTGATGCTCCGAAGTGATTTCAACCATGCCAAGTTTCTGCCGCATCTCTACAAACTTCACACGACCCAGCGCCTTGGTTTGTATGTCAGCTAGCTGATCTGCAGTGCCGATATGGCTGATCTCCATCTTCCCTTCTTCAATGCACTCTCTGATGAAATGATACTTTGTATCTATGTGCTTGCTTCGTTCATGGTGCACAGGATTCTTGCAAAGTGCAATCGCTGATTTGTTGTCAACCAGTAGCTTGAATTTGGTTGGATCATGGCCACTGAGCTCACCCAGGAGTCGGCTCAGCCACACCCCCTGACATGCTGCTGTTGCAGCGGCAATGTACTCTGCCTCACATGAGGACAGAGCAACAATCCTTTGCTTCTGCGAGCTCCAGGTGACAATGCTGCGGCCGAGAAAGAAGACCACTCCTGAAGTGCTCCTTCGATCATCCTCATCGCCGGCATGATCACTGTCGCTGTAACCGACTAGTGCATCTCCTCCGGCCTCAGCCCTGTAACAGCAGCCATACCTCAGCGTCCCCCGAATATAACGCAGAATTTGCTTGACTGCAGCCCAATGAGCAGCTCCTGGCGCTTCCATGAATCGGCTAGTGATGCCGACTGCAAATGCAATGTCTGGCCATGTGTTAACAAGGTAACGCAGGCTGCCGATGACGCTGCGATACATTGTTGCATCCACTACCTCGCCGCCATTCTCCTTGCTCAATTTCAGTCGATTCTCCATTGGAGTGCTGCAGGGGTTGCAAGTACTCAACCCTGCAAGCTCCAAGATCTTCTTGGCATAGCTTGCCTGGCACAAGGTGATCATGCCACCATCTTGCCTTACCTCAATACCCAGGTAGTAGCTAAGGAGTCCGAGATCACTCATCTTGAACAATTGCTGCATTTGAGACTTGAATGAATTGATTTCATCAGTGTAGGCTCCAGTGATGATCAAATCATCAACATAGACGCCGATCAGCAGATAATCCCTGTTGCTGCTCCTGCGGTACACAGCATGCTCGAGAGGGCAACGCGTGAAGCCGAGCGACACAAGCGATGCATCGAGCTTTGCGTTCCAGGCCCGCGGCGCCTGCCGCAGCCCATACAGCGCCTTCCGGAGGCGTAGTACCTTGCTTTCCTTGCCGGCGCAAACGTACCTAGGTGGCTGCTGCACATACACTTCTTCTTCCAAGTCCCCATTCAAGAATGCCGATTTCACGTCCATATGATGGACTTGCCATCCGCTGCTCGCCGCCAGCGCCAACAGCAACCGTACAGTCTCCATTCTTGCCACTGGTGCGAATACTTCATCAAAATCCACTCCGTGCCGCTGCGCGTAACCCTTTGCGACCAATCTGGCTTTGTGCTTGACAACATTTCTGGAGGGATCTTTTTTTACTTTGAACACCCATCTCAGCCCAATGGCTCGATGCTCGGCTGGAAGTGTTGTCATCTCCCAGGTGTGGTTGTCCAGGATGGAGTTCATCTCTTCGTCCATAGCTTTCTTCCAGGCCACGTTCCCAAGAGCAGCTTGAATGCTCTCTGGTTCCTCTGCTGCCAGGAAACAGAGTGCGGCCTCCTCTGTTTCAATTTCTGCCGTCTCGTCGTAGAGATCAGCAGCATACCGGTAACGGCGAGGTCCTGAGTCGGTGTCGCGGGCATCATCGTGTGTGGGCGGCGTAGCCCACTGAATTCCATCCCCTGCTGGTGCAGGAGTGATTGGTTCCGGCGATGCGGGAATTGCTGGCGTGCTCACCGAGCCTGGAGTGTTTGGCGCTGGGAGCGGTGTGCCCAGCATGGGCGTGCCGCTGTCGTTGACGATGTTGCCGGCTTCTGTGACATAAGTCACGGTGAATGAGTCACGCCTCATGCTCGCCGTCTCGTAATCGCCGCCTTCCCAGTTCCACGGCCTCTGCTCTTCAAAGATCACATCACGGGTGACATTCACCTTGTTTGTCACCGGATCATATACCCTGTATGCTTTCGATCTCTCCTCATACCCGATAAATACCATCGGCGTTGAGCGATCGGAGAGCTTGGTGATGCATGGACCCACCTTCTTGACATGTGCTGTGCAGCCAAACACCCGGAGGTGCTGCAGAGTTGGCTTCTTGCCACGCCATGCCTCGTATGGTGTCCGTCCCTTCAAACTCCTTGTAGGGGCGCGGTTTAGGATGTAGACTGCCGTTTTGACGGCCTCGCCCCAGAACTTCGCCGGGACGGACATCGACTTGAGAAGGCACCGCGCCATCTCAACCACCGTCTGGTTCCGCCGTTCCACGACGCTGTTCTGCTGTGGCGAATATGGTGCTGTGGTGAAGTGCTGGATGCCATGCTCGTCACAGTATTCTTGGAACTCGGCGGAGTTGAACTCGCCGCCCCGGTCTGACCGGAACTCGCGCAGCTTGCAGTTCTTGAATGCTTCCGCCATCGCCTTGACCTTCTTGAAGAAATCGAACGCCTCATCCTTCGACCTGAGCACCTCAAGCCACATATATCGACTATAATCATCGACAACGAGCAAGAAGTATTTTTTACCTCCTGGAGTTTCCGGTGTGATCGGCCCACACAAGTCAGTGTGCACGAGCTCAAAGCCTCGCTCAGCGCGGTACGCCGTCGCCTGAGGGAATGGAGTGCGATGCTGCTTGCCGATGGTGCAGCCATCACAGACCTGCTCCACCCGGTCAATGATTGGCATCCCCCTCACCATCTGCTTCGTCGTCATAGCTCGCAGCGCGCGGAAGTGAAGATGACCGCAGCGTGCGTGCCACAACCAGGCCGTGTCGTCCACCTTCGACAGCAAACACACGGGCGTGGCGAGATTGAGGTTCAGGATGTAAAGCCTGTTCCGCGTCCGCGGCACCCGTGCCAGTAGCTGGCGATGACGGTCGTAGATACAGAGCTTGCCACCCTCGATGGTGACCTTGCAGCCATTCTCGTCCATTTGCCCCAGAGAGACAATGTTGCTGCGGAGGCTGGGTATGTAGAAGACGTCTGCAAGCACACGGTGGTCACCATTGAGGCATTGGAACAGCACCGTTCCTTTGCCTCTGATATTGACGAGCGAGCCATCTCCAAATTTGACCGTGCCGTGCACAGTCTCGTCCATGGTGGTGAACAGAGCCTTGCTCCCAGACATGTGGCTGCTCGCGCCACTGTCCAGGTACCATGTGCCGGCGCCCACATCAATCGGCACCACCTTCTCCTCGTTGAGGAACACGGCCGGCGTGCTGTCGTGCGCGCTGGTGGCCGCGACCGCCCCTGCAGGCTTTTCGTCGAACGCAGTGCGTGCGTCCTGGACGCCACAAGCACCTGCCATGAGGAGCGTGGGCTCGTCATCTTCCCCGGCTTGTGCAAGGTTCGCCTGCTCCTGCTTGTCTTGTTCTCGCAGCCTTTTGCGGCATTCCTTCGCCCAATGGCCCTGAATCCCGCAGTAGCGGCACTCCCCCTTGCGCCGCTCGCTGCCACTGGCTGCTGCCGCCTTGCCCTTGTACGCCGCCGGTGGCTTGGGCTTGCTTTGGCCCTTGCCTCTGTAGCCACCGCCAGCGCTCGACGACCCTTGGCTACGGTCGCGCTGTCGCTGCTTCGCCATCCACTCTTGTTCGGACAGGAGCAGCTGCCCGCCGCCGCGCGACGAGTCGTCGAGGTCGTAGGCCTCTTCGACAGCCATGAGGCGGCCCACCACCTCCTCAACCGAGATGGTCTTCAGATCGACGAGGGACTCGATGGCCATCGCCATCTGCCTGTACCTGCGCGGCACTGCCCGCAGGAGTTTGAGTATTGCCTTGTGCTCCGAGATGGGGTCGTCGAGTAGCTCCAAGTCGTTGACTAGGCCAGTGAGGCGCATAGTGAACTCTTCGATGGACTCCCCATCTTTAAACTTCAGCTCCTCGAACTCGCGCCGCCGAGTCTGCGCCCTCGCCTCGCGCACCCGCTCGCACCCAACGCGCATCTTCTTGATGGCGTCCTAGGCAAGCTTTGCCGTCTCCTTGACCGCCACCGTCCGCAACATCTCCGGGGGAATCCCCATCAATATCGCGGACATGGCGCGCCGGTCGTCACGGTAGATGTCCGTGCCGGACTCGATCGCCTCCCACAGGCCTTGCGCCTGGAGTCGGACCTTCATCACGAGGGCCCATTCGGAGTAGTTCGTGCGCGTCAGTAGCGGGTACTGCGCCGCACCGTCGCTCTCCCGGATCACGCGCTCGATGACGCGCGGCTCGCCGCCGCCGCCACCTTCCATGAGCGCCTTGGACCCGGACTGCTTGTCGTCGACTGCTTCTCCATACTTCGTCATCGCCGGAGCGGATCAAACACCGTCCGAGACACCGCGATGGATCGAACACCACCGGGCTCTGATACCAAATGTTGTCGCTGGGACAAAATTTGCACGATGCGAATGCCTGGAGAGAACACACACACACAAGCGAGAGCAAGAGAGAAAACCTCTGCTTGGATTTCTTTCTCAACAGCTAATACAGATTGAAAAAGTACAGGCAAAGACATGCCCCATATCTACTCTACAGATACACGGTCAGAGTGACGCTACAACAGTGCAAACAACATGGCCAAAGTCGTGCCATCCCACGACCCTACAAACATGCTGCTGACCAACTCTACTACCAGCTAGAATTAACTTATTCAGACTAAACTGAAGTAACTGAAACTAAAGTGCAGTTAACTGGCGTCAGGTTTGAATATAGCTGACACCCGGCTCATGCTCGGGACCTACCTCGCCATCGGGCGTGGCCCGAACCCGGCGGTCCCGCCATCGTACACCGTGCTCAGCGTCTGGGACACCATGTGCTCCCTCCCTCTCAGCGTCGGCGGCGCGGCCACCATCCTCCGTGTGTCCCTTATCGCGGCATGCGCGTTCGACCGACACGCGCCGTGACTGGACGTGCGCTCCCTCCCTGACGTCTTTTGGCCACTTGACACTACCTCATCTACGGCCTCCGCATGTCTGGGCAGGAGGGCCCCTCGCACCTCTGCCCCTTTTGCCGGCACGCGCACAACTTCACGCGCAAGAACCTTTGCGCCGTCGTGGCTCAACCTCAGGCCCGACGTCCCCACCGCGACCGCCGTATCCTACTGGCCTCGGTTCGCCCACGATGAGGACATCTGATGCATCAAGAAGCTTGGCGCCACTAGTGATGCTGGTGACAGGGACGATGGGCAGCAGGGTGCTCTGGCTCGGGCCAGGTCGGGGCAGCTCGGGAGGCAGTCGGGCGAGAAGAGCTAGAGAGCGAGAGGGCAGGGAGGAGGGCAGTGAGCTCAGGGATTCGACCGCCGTGGGTCGTAGCAGTTCGGGCCAGGTCGGAGCATGTCGGGGAGGCAGTGCTTCATTTTCTTTGAAGATAGGTAGGTTTGATGAAATGCCACAAGGGCAAGATGGTCATTTCCATTTTGTGTTTAGATGGTCATTAAGATAAGTACTAAATAAAATATTCTATTTTAGCAAACAGGCAAAGTACTACGTGTCATTTTATCACGGACAATGTGTTGGGTGTGATTTTAGCGAGTGGCATTGTGGCATTTTATCAAATCCACCTAAATTGACCGTCAAAGTATACTAGATGCAACCATTAATGACTTCGCACAGAAATCTTTCACAATGAGGCATTGTGCAGTCGTTCCTTCTTCGGTGCGGCAGTAATCATTCCTCTGGACCCTTTCAAAATTTACCACTTCCGTTCGAAAATAGATTACCAAAAGGTTTCCATGGTCACTAAAACAAAATGAAGGGTAGAGGAAAGACTCTTCTCCTCCCCACGGTATTAAGTAAAGGAGAAAAGGATTCGAACCCAAGTTGGCTGGTCCATTAACCATTGTGCTAGACAGTTTGTCGTGGGAGACTTTTTAATTCTACTATATAAATTGTCATACAAGATCCTTAACCACATACAGTTCACTAAAAACCGTCTGTAATAGAACTAATTACAGGCAGTTTTTATGAAAATATACATCATAGATGGTTTTTTGAAAAAACTGTTTGTGATAAACCGGTCACTGTAGATAGTTTTCCAGAAAAACTGGTTGTGATAATATTACAGAAATTTTTTTAAAGAACTGCTTGTAATGAACTGGTTCATCACTAACGGTTTTTCAAAAAAGTCGGCCGCATTGTTTGGCCCAACAACTCAGATGGCCCAATACTTGGCCAACTGCCTCGCTCATATAAAACCTACCACTTAACCTAACCCTACCCAGTCAGCCACCTCTCTCTTCCTCTCCTACCCAGCTGCCGTTATGCCCTCTCCTAGATCTATCTCTCCCTCCTCTGTCGCCGAGCTCTACCTCCTCGCGTTCGACCCCGCCACCTCCGTCGTTGCCTACAACTTCTCCGCCACGCGGCAGTTCAACAGCCCATGCTTGTATTGCACGTGGCGGTCCACGAGTCTCACGTAGGGGGCTACAGCTACAGGGTGCCGGTGACGACGCATGCACCATGGCTTGGGTAGGGATGCAAAACGTGCCGCCTAGGCGTCGCGTGCACACCGAGGCAGCGGCGCTCACGCGGGAGAAGGTCTAGGGGTGGCTCAGTGTCAAGGTGGTGGTGAGCACCATGTGGAATGGCGCCAGAAGCGACTTCGCGTGTGTGTTGAGCTTCCCTATGGCGGCACCGCATAACGAGAGTGGGAGCACCTAGGCCATGGTGTTTGACCTTGAAGCTGAAGAGGAAATGAGCGGAGAAGATGTACTAAATGAGCGGAGAAGATGTACTTTGCTAGAGGAGATGAAGAGACGGTGGAATAAGATGAAGCCCGAACCACAATCTCATTGTCCTCGTCAATTTCTTCACGCGTAATGCGCGTGGTAGTTCCTAGATGGTTAATGTGCGACTAGCGAATCGATTCAGTTGTCCGGAGATTGGTTCCTGTCGATTGAGCCGTCGAGCGAAAATCTTGTTTTCAAAACTGGTAATAATCGGAGCATAATTTTGAGCTAGCCCCAAAATAGAATTTTTAGACACTGTTGATACCTTTCCAACAGTATATCATATGTGAGATTCCAACCAACCGTGTGAGAGTTCTAGTAGAAACAAATTTCTGTATGGTAGTTTGTTTCATTGTCGTATGCAATATGTCTTGATTTTCAGCCAAGATACTGATGGAACTAATTTTTGTCAAAACACGAAAGTTGTAGGATATTTTCTGTAGATATCAAAAATTTTATCATTTGCTGTTTTTGGAAAAGTGAAATTAAAGATATGAAATTAACAGGGAGGAATTAGAAGTTATGCAAGTCAAAAAATTTAAAGACGAGTTTTATCGTGAGGCGTACGAGTGTTTGGGCTCTCTTCACTGGATGTGTATGCATATGCTTGCAAATGCTCATATATGACATATTTGAGATGCTCAGAACAATTTGTTAGAATTGATCCTATGACAACCACATAGGATTTTGATGTATTTGTACATGTACTAATTTGTGATCTCCTATGACAACTTGACAAGAGCTATTTATGCATGTATTAATTTGTTCATTCTATTCAATCCATTTGTTTTACCTAAATCTATATTGTATGACGCATCATTAGTGATTTCTGGTCTAAGTTAATTAGCAACAATGCAATATTCATTGATAGTAGAAAAATAGTGCAATTTTACATTGTTCTCTTCTCATTGTTAGAGTTATTTATTCCTTGTATTTGTTGCAAGTTTCCTAAAAAAAGTAAGTTCTTGACTCAGATGTGTGACATTGGCCGATGATATGAGGCCACATATTGATACATTTGCTGCTAGATATTGTGTGCATAAGCATATTGCCATTGTATTTGATCGTTGCGTTTATACTTCTGCATGCAATAGTGGCAAGGCTAATTGCTTTCACTTGAATGTGTTACTATTCAAATTCTTATGCCATTCTCTTCACATAGCTATTTAGTTTAGCTATGCTTACCTATTTTAGTTAGCTATGTCATGTCTTTGGTAATAAATTTGTACCATTTCTGTGATTCTATTAATGAAAGGCTAGATGCTTTGGTAAGTACCGGAATCACAAAAGACGCGGTGGTAAATCAATGGGCTACCTCCCCCCATCCTTCGAAGGAGAGGAAACATGTTCTAATGGAGAGGTTCATCCTCTTCTTCACAGGAGGAGTGGTGGTAACTCATTGAATTATCCCCACCACTTATGTGATTTCAATACTTGTTGGAGCTTTTAGGCTTTGATTTGACACAATCGACTGATGTGGTTCAAGTTTTTTACATGATTAGGACAATGATGATAAACTTTGCTATATAATGAGTATGTGCTTTGCTTTTCTAGTATGAGGTAAGGAACAACTAAAAATCCTTACATCATCGTAAAAAGGCAAGCACACATTCCATATATTAAGAGCAAGTTAGAATCTGAGGCCTATGATATGCATGGATGCATCTATTCATACATTTGAATGCTTAGTTTTAATACAATACTCTTTATTTGTGTTTTCTGTAAAATTTATAATTTAATAATAAGGTACTTGTGGGTTGCAACAAAACAAAAAAGAGATGTCTAAAGATATTGATAAAAGGGTTGTTCAAGTTTGTGACCAAGCATGTTAAAAGTGATGCATGCTCTTTTCATAACAATCGTCAATGTCTTTCTCTCACTTCCTTCCCTCTCTGACGATCACCTATGTTTCTCCCTTCCTCTCTCTTCGTCATCCCCTTAGCTTTGCCTCTGACTTTGTCGTTTCTTCGCTCTGTCGTCATCCTAATCAAATCTCTGTTGCTCCACCGTTATGCGTGTGCCTTCTCCAACTTCGATAGATCTTCGCCACGTTTCCCATCGCCTCCAGCTGTAACATTATGGAATTAATTAAAGAAATGTTGGAGTTTGTAAAAATCAAGGTTCACTGAAAACCCAGAACGAAGGGATAAATTTGACTTTTTGAACCATGCGTTGAATGAAAGATTTGAGACCGTGGTTGTGTTCGTCTCATTGAATTGATCAAGATAGAATATAAGTTTGTTCAAATCGGAGTCTGAACGAATTTTGAAATGTCCGATCAATATAGGTCATCGGATTTCACTTATCTCCTAATCCAACTCAATTTTGAAAAAAGAAAACAATAAAACTCACCCCTCCAACCCATGCTCTCTCTCCTTTCATGTCACCCTCCCTCCAAGCTGCCGCTGCCGCCGCTAGAGCCGTGCATCGTCGCCAGTAAAACTATAATTATACTACCATAAATCGAGCTTCTCAACAAAATTTGGGTGATTTACCTTCAGTTTGGTCGCAGCTATCGAGTTAAGCTTGCTGTTTTGAATTTCAAAATCCTAGATCAAATACCGAGTGATTTCTTCCATCTACATCCATCAATTCTCATATAGGACTATATAGAGACTACTTTTGTAGCATAAACCTCAAATTTGGCATCTGCATTGAATTTGACCAAAATCCCAAAATTTCCTTCTTCTTCTTCTTCCTATTTCTCCCTTCTTCTTCCTCTCCTCCTTCTCTTTTCTCTCCTTCCCTTCCCTTCTCTTCAAGAGAGCTTTTAGTGTGCGAGTTAGTTAGAGAAGAGAGCTTTTGGTGTGTGAGTCAATTAGAGAAGAGAAATTTTGGTGTGTGGGTTAGTTAGAGAAGAGATATTTGTGCGAGCTCGTACTTCTCGACAAAATCTGGGTCACCTACCTTTTTTGATCTCTTGTTATTTTTCTATCTTTAATTTTATATATCTAAATCAAGTAAATGTATATTCTACGGATATCTATAGAAAATTTCTAATTTTTTTATGTTGAGCATAGATTTTAATTATACCATTAAGACCACTTAATTAAACTCGATAAATCTCAGCCCTAAAAAAATATCATAATAGTAACAAAATTTTGGTCGTAACTTTTGAATCAAAACTCCAATTTGGATTAACTAGGTGTTGTTGGAGAGTTTACGACAAAGCCTATAACTTCCTTGATTGTGTCAATTTGAAATTCAACACACATTGGTCACCGTTTTTGAATTAAGCTCTTTTGTTGGATTAAGAGTTATTTAGAGAAGATATCAGGGAAGAGAGATTTGTGCGAGTTAGTTAGAGTGACTTACCATTACCATTACCATCACCATCAAATGACATTTAATACATAATAAAGATTATCTCATTCAGTTGCAATGTTATCCCCTTCATGTGAAAATTTGATGGTCAGTTGCACCGTCAACTTTTCTCATAAATGGTGTCATAATTGTGGATTGAATGACACGATAGATTATAAGTTTTATAGGACAATACAATCAGAGAGTACGATATTTGCAAATATTGAAAATGTGAATGCATTTTGTAAGAGGGTTTATAAGGGTGTTGTGTGATACTTTGTGAATTACTTCATTGTATACTTTTAAATACATATATATATTCTTTTCTGTGGTTTTGTTTCCTTATGCTAGCTAATAATCCGTAATATATATTTTCTTGTAAAACCTCATGATAGGGCATTTTCTAGCCAAAACCGCTTATGGCAAGGGGATATCACAAGCAGCTTTGCATTAAGAGGATATCACATATGGTTTTTACTAAGAATCGCCTATGATATGACATATCACAGACGGTTCTATAATTGCTTATGATAATATGGAATCATTACAGATGTTTATAGACAGTTCAGGAAATTGTTTGTATTAAGATTTCTGAATCGCTCGTAATAGGCTATTATGTAGTAGTGTAAGTTTTCATGGTTGTTAATATATGGTCGTTAGTACATGGTATTCTAGTACTGAGTCATGTTTAAGACATAACGAGAAGATTCGCAAACAATTTTGAGAACCAGCGGCAACGTTTATTTGGTAGCCACCGAGGGCTTGATGCCATACAGCCATAACATGTCAACAGTGAGTGCACAACGACGTTGCAGCTACAAGAGAGTGATCGGCCTGCCGGCCCAATCTTAGCATTCTCCGATCGCTCGCTCCTGCCGTATCACTACATATTTCCACAAGTTCTTGAATTCTTCTACCTTGATTGGTCGTTTGCCGAAGCCAAGGGCGCAGCATCCCAACGCCACGAGACAGTCGCGCGCCATGGCAGCGTCCAACGGAGGACTATGATCTAATATGCACCATGGCTAGCTTGTTAGCTTTGGCCAGGCATCCGCCATAGTTGAGAGTCGCGAGTACCCCTGTTCATCCTTCTTACTGCCTAATTAAAAACCAGCACTTCCGTAGCCAAATCGAGCAAGCGCTATGTTTTTATGGGGAATGGCATTAGATCAGGAGTTCGTGGAAAAAAAATTTCACTACATAATGGAAACATTAAAAACCTATGCGATAAATATTTTAAATCAATGTAATATGATGTTTTCACTTAATAAATTTCATGTGATGAAAATATCTTTTTTATAAAGAAATTATTTTTTCATACAAAAATAACCTACTACAAAAAGAAAAAACTAGACTACCGATGTGTACCAAGGGAACTCTTCTAATTGGTAGTCCGACCTAATCTTTTTCTCGGACGCAATACTATCCATTGATTCGTAAACCATCTCACGGTTGATATTAAGCCCACCAGCTTCCCTGAAATTACGGGATACAATCATTATCCAAACAATTGCATAAAGTCTAAACCAGTCGGCAGGAGTGATACTACTTCCTCCACGTGTGTACATGCCTCCTCTTGGATCTTGCGATCGGCATGGAGGACGCTGTCGATGTGTTCGGTGATCTCTACACCGTCATCCTCCTTTGTGCGTTCACGCCCTCTAATCCATCAGCGATAAAACCCTAGCCCACGTAGCCCAAATCCTACCGCGACAATAATAGCCGCCACAGACAATGATGACAACTGGCTTCTAGGTGGGAGGCCAGGGTCAACCCACTCGCTGACACCACTATCGCAATGGCGCTCACTTCCTGGGTCATGCTTGATGCTATGCATGGCACCACAGAATGAGACCGAGGCCTCCACAAGCCTTTCGTGTGTGTGGCCTTGGCTGGAAGACCAACTTTGACTCGTTCCATATCATCTTCTCACCTATTGCTACCTCGATGGGGCCATCCTTGTCATTGACATTCCTAGGCTGCCAAAGGCTGTCAGCAAGAAGTGAAGTCGAGGGCACGTGGAAACCGGTAGCGTGGGGCGCTGTGATTTCATCAGGGGCATGACGTCGTCATTCTATATTTTTTTTGTTTCGAGCAAATATGGATGATGTTGTAAATACATAGTGATTTTTTTCTAGGTTCATGTTGTAATAATGTTTCATTTTATTTGTGGTTCGAGTTGTATGATGTTATAATCACGCAAACCATTTGTTTCCATGATCTTTCAAAATATTAGTTGCACAAATGCACTTGCGATGTTGTAATCATGCTATTTTAATAGTACAATTTATGTTGTAACACCTTTTGATCTTGTTGCATGTCTCAACCTAATTTTTTTTCACGAAATCGTCTCAATTGGATTTGTTTGCATTGTACAATGAGTTTGTTGCAGGACATTGTCAATACAACAACTAAATCATGAGTTTGTTTCCTGGAGTTCTAGGATTTAGTTACTTAAAAATTGAATCGACTGTATATTACATTTATGTTATTGGTGTATTGGTTTAAAAAATTTATTTTACATATTTGACCAAATGCCCGTGTTTCATTTGTTCTCGGGAGGAAGAAGCTAAAACATGGGCCTGGGCTGTTGTTTGTGTGAACGGGTAAGCAAGTCATAATGGCTTAGTGGGCCTATCTCCAACTCCTAGAGAGCCAGACACGCCACACCTTAACTTTTATGCTGGATCCGTCGCTAAGTGTTTATTTAGAAGTGCCCAAAGGGCGGGGGAGATGGCTCTCCCAAGGAAAGAAGAAAAATTACATCTCGCCAAAAAGCCGACTTCGTAAGACGGAAGATCACCCAGCTCATGTTCTTTCTCCCCTCTTCTTCAGGTCAGACGGGTGATGAACGAGAGATCACGAGCGTGCAGTGGAGTCAGCATGTGCGAAAAGCAGGTCGGAGATGATCACGAGTTCGTTCGGCTTCATTTCTCAGAACAAGGAGCAGCCCGTCACTTGCGAGATCATTTCTGGAGTCAGATCGGATGCTTGGTCTGTCCATTGCGCCGACCCATCTGAACAAATTGAAGTCGGCATCACATAAATTCATCATGTTTTTCTTCAGTTAAAATGTCCGAAACGTGCATAAGAAATGGTGACTACTACTGTTGTTACACTCAGGAAATTTGAGAACGAATGGTAGTACTACTTACTTTCTTCAAAAAGAAGAAAAGGTACTACTTACAGAAAAAGTGTCGATGGGGCCACTAATTTTCTTACTGGTTAAGACTTGAAGATCCTTGCTGATTAAGATTTTCTATGTGTACGTACAAGGTGAGCGGTGGACATCTTATCTCTGAAAACTGCAGACAGGTTGCCTCGTAGAGAAACAGCCGTGCAATCATAATGAGCCAGCAAAGCAAATTTTCTTCGATGGACTGAGGATTAAGTTTTCAGTGGTGTCACGATAGATCTTGTAAACTATACAGGCTTCACTAAGAGACAAACCTGAGCTCATTTTTCTTTTCTCGAATACGCATGCAAATGCGCATCATTTGAACGTAAACTTGTTAATTAATCTTAAATCAACCACTTGAGTTGTTGGTAGACGATGCTGTAATCAGACTACCTTGTTCTCTTATGTTTCCTGGACGATGTATCTCCGAAGTAGATTACTCGCTTAATTATGCGCTAGCTGCCGTTAGCTCACGCGACCTGAATATTTGGAGCCGACCTGAACATGACTGACCATTTTTAAACAAGAGTTGAGCACAGATGGTGCTAAGTTATGATTAGATCGAAACATACGACCAAATGAATAGCCGCCATCGTCTAGACAAGTCACCTGACCTTAACTGTAGAGTTCTTTACAAGTTCTGCTTATTTTTTTATGTGATAGCACGAAAGCAACCTGTCCTGAAAAGAAAAAAAAAGCAACCTGTCTTAAACAATGTATGGGTCAACTGCTTTCTTCAGTTACTTTAATCTGAATACAACGATTATCTAACTCGTACTAGTGTTTTGTTTTGTTCCGGAACTGATGATCTGATGGGTGCTACATAGCTTTCAAGGAAAAGAAACAAGAATACATATGTGGCTTACTACTGAAAACTTCTTCCTTAAGCTCTCCTAGGCAATAGCATAAAAAGCTATGCTTCTCCATTCTTCTAATGCTCATGGGAGCAATTCCAGGACATCTTGTTGTGTGTGCATTGGATGCCACTAACAATCATAGCATGGTTGGCTGCCTCTCCCAAGACCAGCCTTTTATATTTGTTTATCCCAAAGGGAAGCTTGCCCTTTGGATGCAGGACAAACCTATCACTAGTTCCTCATTGCTCTGTCCTACTAGAAAATTAGGATGTAGTAGCATTATTGTGGCTACCTGCAATCAAGCTGGGTAAATTAAAGAAAAACACCGGCAAAGAGTAGTGACCCAGATAAAGGAGAAAGAGCTCTTCTTAAGCTCGATTGCTTACAGTATAAAACTTCTTTACTACAAGACAGTTTCCTAAAAAGGATGGCAAAAAAGGGAAAAAGGATGGCAAAAAAAGGTGAATCAGTGAGTGGAAGGAAAGGCATTCACCATATATTCTCATAAGTCATAACTGGGATTACACTGAGAGGGTGATGAATTCATACATAGTTACAGAATGCACAGCACATATAATATTCTTTGCTGTAGCATATATAGGCTAGATTCCATGCATGATCAAAATATTCTTCCCTATCTATTAAATGAGATTTTTTTCTCACCAAAAAATTAATAGCATTTATAAATCGCAAACAGAAAGAAAAAGATAAAGAATTTGAAAGATGTCAACAGAAGAAGGGAACTCTGAAATCTGGTTTCCATTCAGTTCTCTGAGCTCACCTGTCAGGTAATGTTCACAAAATTTCAAAAAAGAACAGCTAGTTCAGAATTTTGCACTCCAACTATTTTCCACGAAATATATGAGTTGGATAAGAGAGTTATCTTAAGACTTGGCACCAAGGGGTCATACGATCAAATAACATAATTCTTTAACAAAAACAAAATAATGGCATACCATCTGAAACGTGTTTTTGTTTATTTTAAAATTTTGTGGAAAATTGTAAAACTTATGTTCAACCTTTAACTGTAGGTGATAAGGTTGATTTGTGGTATCACCTATACAAATTCTAGCAAGGCTGCAAGAATATGGTCATGAATATGGTCGGCAGGAAGAAAGTCTAGCAGGAGAGACGTCCACATGGTCTATCGATCTAATGCTGTAACCCTAGCTAGTAGCCGATATTTCTATATGTCGATGGTAATCCTTAAAAGGGTATGTGGGAGTAGAACCTTATGCCCCTATTCGTTCAGTTTACAGGCTTTGCCAAAAGTGGAATATTACAAGATTATATTCCTCCTATGTATGGACAATATGGGAACAAGATCCACGGCTTCTCCACCGTTCTATCTCTAATTGAGCACAACCATTAGAACTACGTTGACCTCAAACAAGAATGCCCACATTAAGATGGCAGTGCAATATTTTGTGGTGTACACAGAGTTGTAGCTTAATCTATCAGGTTGGACAGTTATTTGGTACTTATATACTATAATCAGGTATTCAAATTTAGAAAAATGCCGGTGTAGTACACTTTTCCATTTTCTATAAAAAGTATTTCCTAAAATAAGTGTTTTGGAAGGAAAAGGTTATTTGATGCTCGCCAAATTCAACAATACAGACATATCTATTTGTTAAATATTAATTTTAAAATTTTCACTAAAGTTGCCACTAATCGGACCTCTCTTGTTGCTTAGAAAATTATTCGACCAACACAGACCATATTTATGCTAGATCAAAATATTATTGAGGGAGTAGTGGCATTATAGGAGACAATTCATGAATTACACAGATGTAAGCTTGACATAGTCATTTTTAAAATCAACTTTGAAAAATCTTATGACATAGTTAGTTAGATTTTCCTTCAGCAAACACTTCGCCTGAAAGGCATTTCCACTAAGTGGCGAGCTTGGATTGAAAAATTCACAAAAGTGGAAAGTGTAGCTATCAAAGCGAATGACACATATGCGAATATTTTTCAAACAAAAAAGGCATGAGGATGCACGATCCTACGTCCCCAATTCTCTTCAACATCATCGTGGATATGTTGGCAATTTTCATTGAACAAGCAAAAGCCAATGGACAGGTTAGAGGGGTCGTTCCTCACGATTTTGGCGATAGCCTCTAAATATTGCAATATTTCGATCATACCATTTTTTTGTGGAACATGATATGGAGCAAGCTATGAAAATGAAATTTCTACTATGTGTCTTCGAACATCTTTGAATATCCACTCAGATGTGATGCATAGTTTGAATACTCAAGAAATTGCCCAACGTATCATACGTATAAGAACGTATGTATCCATCACCGTTGGACGATCTGACACTGGTCCAACATCTCATACGATTACCACATGTCATATGCATTCACCATTGGCCAAGCCGGGCACAGACACAACATCGTAACAAGAGCTAAATGCAATTCTAGAATCATGTAAAGACTTAGCACCATTTTTAAGTCTACTAAGCACGATGAATTCAAAGGACCCGACAATTGTACGCTCACCCAAACCTAGTCCTAAGGCTAGTGGGTCGTCTGAAAGCCCAATACAACCATCCACACCCCTCCTAACTGGCCATCGCATCTCAGCTAGCGGTCACTCAACCGATACTCATCACACTTAATGAAAGAAAGAACAACTCTAATTCTTTAAGGCTGTCACATACACTTTAAATCATATAGGCATGGTGTATGGAATGCCACATCAAAGACTTGAATACCACCACAAAACACTACAAAGAAATGACTATAAATACATCCCATATACAGGACAGTTAAATAGATTACATTCAACACGACTTGAAGGTCATACACGACGAAAGTAAAGTCTCAAACAACAGTGGAAACATCATAAAAACATTGAGATCGCAACCCGTGCCATCTCCCAAAATCCTTACATAACACTCATATGACCAAGTAGTTGAGCAAACTATGCAACTAGACATTTGAAGCGACATGATCAAAATAATAAAACTTTCATATGCTAGGATCACCTATAGGAATGGAAATCCTAAATGAGTACTTTCATACTCAGATGAATCCGCTCATTCCTTGTTAATTTAAGCATGGCATGGAATAATAAATGAGAATATAAATGAATCATCCCAATTTAACATAACATGATTAAGAGAGCTACACATGGCATGCATCTCAAATGACCATAGTATACTCAACGGAATCAAGTTAATAACTTGATGAACATGTCAAAATTAAACCATCCTCAGATCTGAACATGTATGAAGAAACATCATAACAAATACCATTTTTATCATCTTTAAGTCATAATCAACTTACAGCAACTCTGAACTAAGGTTACACCACCCAAAATTCTGGCTACTTGTTAATAAATGCAAAGTCATACATTTTCAAATCTGGACACATGTGAGCAATCATTTCAATCAACTTCATCTTATTCCCTTTAAGTTCTTCCTAACTTAAAGAGACTCTAGGATATGGTTACACCACCCAATTCCCGGGTAATGTGGAGTTGAGGAAGAGTTACACCAGCTAACCTCAAATGAATGTGGTCTGATGGGTTGTGGGCGTATGGTTGGCCCACCATTATCCTTCCCATTCACCATAAACCGCACTCTCGTCTAGGTGAAGAAAAAGATCCCAACTCGGTATCGGTCTAGTTACACCATCCATCGAATCCCTCAATGGGTATCGATTCTTGGCTCTCACATCTTGCTTACTAGGGTTCAATTATTTAGTTAGATGATTTAAAGATCACTGCTTTGCTGGTCATGAACATCAAGCAATCCCTAGTCATGCTAGGAACAACATATATAATAAAAAAATCATGAACAAAAACATCCAAGCAAACATAATCATATATTATCCAAGCATGATATAAATTAACCAGAATATTTCCAACTAGTTGCATGCTTGCGTTGCTATTCAAAGTCTTGCACTTGCTGAGGATCATCCTCGAAATAGCCCTCGCTGCCGGTTCTATCACAAATGAAACCGAAATGCCGGAACCGACGGGGCATAAATGAATACCAGAAATTTTAGTGGATATACTATGCATAAAATGCATGCTAAAATGTAGGTAATGCAATATGAAGCTAATGCAACTAGTTTCATTTGATTTGGATGTCTAGAACTAAAGATTTAGATTTTTCAAGTTTTGTATTTCAAATTTTAGGGTTTGAGAGTAATTTTTAAATTTAGAATATTTTCATAATAGTAACATGAATGAAAACTATTCCATTAAATCCTACACATTAAAATATGAATTTAGAACAAACAATCGACTCATTTGGAGTTCATATGTATTTTCTATAAATATTGTAAGTTTTATCAATATTTATCACTTTTTGTCTTTTTTTAGTAAAGAAAATCAGAAAACAATTTATACTTAGCTGGGGTCTAGCTTTAGAGGATGACATGTGGTGGCCACTAGTCAATTTTGACTAGTCAACATTGACTAGTCCAACTGATAGTGAGACCCATATGTCACGCTTTCAGCACTATGAAAGAAACCCACATCCAAGTCATACATTAATGACGGATATTCTTCTTCTGTCGATGAAACTCATTATTAATGACGGGTCAGAGGAAGAAACTATCGTTAATAACTAGACCCAGTACCTGCAGGCCTTTTCGATGAAATTGTCAATGAAGATTTAGCTCAGAGCCCGTCATTGATGACTCTTACTAACGGCCTAGTTCTAGCTAGGCCCATCGTTGATGACTATGGTCATCAAGGATGGGCAGCTAGGCCTCCCGTCAGTGAGAGTCATTAATGACGGCCTTCATTTCAATCTGTCAGAAGGATGCTCCTCAAAAGTTGCATGACTGAGGAGACTAAGAGTCGCGCTACCCCCAATAAACCCACACTCTGCGACCCAGATGCTCTCTTCACACAACCATGCACTCTCTTGTGTTCGTCTTCTTCCTGCCCAAAAGCCAGCTGCTCTCTCATGCTGGTGTGTCTTTGATCATGCAATGATCATCGTAGGCAGCTCTTTCGGGAAAAGGAAGAGGGAGGCGTCGCCTCTTGCTTCGCCAATCCACGAGGACTGCGCGCGCATCAACCTGGAGCTCACCCACGAGACGATGGATGCACTGGAGTTCTCTAGCTATGGCGATAGCGAGGAGACCCTCCTCCTTACCTTCCCAGGTGATCACATGAAGTACTCTGGCAACTATGTCATTCGGTGTCATCAAGGCTCACCACGAGCTAGGGTGTATACTCGTCTGCCGCTACGACAAAGCAGTCGTTCGGCGCCTTCACGCAAGGTACATCCGGTGGCGCACCGAGCGTTCAAACTTCTTCAAAGGTTCCACAGTCTCACCTCTGCTACCAGACCCTCTGGACGACGATCTCCCGCTAGGGAACTTTTAGTTTTTACTTTCCTCTTCGCATTATGTATATATAACTAGCCTAGTTAGCAATTATGTAATGTCTAAACTATGTTTCCTCTTCATATTGGAGGTCTTTTGTAATGTCTAAACTATCATAGGAAGTCAATCCCACTGCGGGAAACTATCATTAACGATGGGCTAGGTTGGCACCCTGTCATTGATAACTCCCTATCCTATGTAACTTAATTGCGCAGGTGTCACACAGTTGAGAAATGAGGAATCACGTCGGTATATGAAGACTCGTGCCGGCGGGTGGTGGGTTTTATAACGAAGAGCCATATCAGCGGGTGTTGGTTTTTAGAATGAGGTGGGTCACAGATTTTAGAACAAAGAGTTGCGTCAGTATACAAGGAGGTGCACCAACGGGCGGTGGCATTTAGAAAACAAAGAGTCGCCAGGGTTAATAAGAGTCGCTCTCGTGTCTATATAAACACCACCAGTCTTCCCATTTTTTGTAGTCCTCTGCAACCACACACACCGTCTCTTCTTCCTACCCCCAAAGCTTTAGCCCTTACTCTCTTACGCTTGACCTAGCGTTGCAATGGCGGATGCAGGTAGCTCTTTTGGCACTAGGAAGCATAAGAGGGAGTCACCTCCTCCGTTGTCGGTCAAGCATGCAAGCTCCTCCGACAATGTGGAGCTACGCCTTTCCCATGCGATGGTTCAAGCCATCAAGTATGGCTATGGGCAAACGGATAGCACCCTCCTCTGTGCCTATGTTGAACCCGTACACTACTCCGGCGGCCAAGTCATCTGCTGTGTGCTCGCGATGTATCCGCAAATAAAGTTCAAAGTCAAAACTAAGTACGATCCGAGGCATTTTCATCATCCATTGCAACAAAAAAACATCGTCAACCACCTTCACATGACGTACATAAACTGGGGCGACGAGCGCGTGATCCTCTTTAGGGTCCGTAATGTGTACGCTCAGGTGCTAGAACCTCTTGACGAATATCTCCCACTCGAGAACTATTAGTTATTTATTTTCTATTTTTATTATTTAAGAACTACGATTTGTAAATTAGGCACTATTTAATTATATATATCTTCAATTATGTATTTGAAGTTCATCTAAAAAATTATGTCTTTGAATGCATGAGAATCTGAATGCAGTGCAATGCAGAATACTGAACTAACTGAATCTTCATTGCGCATTTTTAGTTAGTTCAGTCTTTGTATTGTACTGGAAAAAGTGATCAACGACGGGCTTTGAAACGGCCCCTCCTTGATAAGGGACATCAATGACAGTCATGCTGGTGCATGTTGTTGATGATATTTTACCACAGACAGGTTAAACACTTGGTCCGTCATTGATGATATTTTACCATATATAAGCAGCAGCAACCATTTGTGCGGATAAAGTATCTGTGCTCTGTTTTACAGTGTTGGTGGCTTACACTCGTGATTCTGGGTGATTTTTCTGAGAATGGTTTGAGCACAGTTTGAATTAGCTTTTGTTGATCAACATAAGGTTAATATTAGTTAATCTATGTTTGTAATTAGTTGTCAACTCACCTTCGTTAGTTTGGTTAGTGGCGGGAGCTACTGCCAAATTCACCTCCATTCGAGGCTTCAAACTTGTTTTCTTATTTCTCTGTTCTCTTTACTAATTAATTTGTTGACGTATGGCTCTCTCATGTATTGTTGGTTATACACATGAATTGTAGATCGAAGCATACATGGATCGAAATTGGTTGTACATGCCTAATCGTGCATCTCTAAAGTACGTATCAGCTTTGGATAGATTTATTAGCGTCGTCCGAGTCGATATATTGGCAGAGGAGAAGACTCAAATTCATTGTCCATGTCATTGCTGCAAAAATGAGGTTCTGTTGGATAGGACAAACGAGTTGCAAGCACACTTGATTATGACGGGTTTCATACATGGTTATACACACCAGACATGTCATAGTGAAGAAATTGAATGTGACAATTTGGATGAGGTCAGTTCTGAATTGTCAGGTGAGGATGATCTGGATATTGTAGATGGCCATGATAATTTGCATTAGATGTTGCACGATGCGAAAGGGAAGAACCTAATGTAAGAGAGTCCCTTCAGCTCTTGGGCTTGCTGAAAGACTTAGAGAAACCTTTGTTTCCGGGTTGTAAAGTGAAGCACACAAGGTTGGTTGTCACTCTTCAAATGCTCAAATTTAAGGCGAGTAGTAATTGGTCCGACGTAAGCTTCACAAAGTTGTTGCATCTAATGTCAGACATTCCGCTAGAACATGTTGTTGCAAAGCACCTACAAGGCCAAGAAGGTTATCTGTCCTCTTGGGTTGGAAGTAGAAAAAATACATGCACATCCAAATGACTAAATCCTCTATCGCAAAGAGAACACGGAGCTGCACAGATGTCTGGTGTGCAAGGCATCCCAGTACAAGCGGAGTAATAATGAAGATGATGGGATTGATGATTATGATGAGGCGCCAAAGGGAAATCCTGGTAAGGTGGTGTGGTATCTGCTTGTCATTCTTCACTTGAAGCATTTGTTTGCTAACAAAAAGGAGGGGAAATAGTTGTGCTAGCACTCGAGGGGCATAAGGTAGATGGAATAATGAGACACCCTACTGATGCCGCCCAATGGAGGAAAGTCGATAGGTTATTTGAAAATTTCGGCCAGGAGCCGAGGAACCTTAGGTTTGGTAAGAGCACGGATGGATTCAACCCATTTGGTAACATGAACAACCGACACAACACCTACCCATGCTTCTCTGTATGTATAACCTT
Organism: Stipa capillata; assembly: GCA_019208055.1. Taxonomy (NCBI): domain Eukaryota; kingdom Viridiplantae; phylum Streptophyta; class Magnoliopsida; order Poales; family Poaceae; genus Stipa; species Stipa capillata. The sequence goes on from JAGXJF010004856.1 coordinate 172,956, forward strand.
CCTCCTTGGTTGTATATGAAGTGGAAGTACATTATGCAAATAGTACTTATCCAAGCGCCTGGAAATGACATAGATTTGTACCTACAAATATTGAAGGAGGATCTGGGGAAACTTTGGCATGAAGGGGAGATGAGCTAGGATGCATATAAAGCAAAGGAGTTCAAACTAAGAGGGCTGTTATTCACAACCATTTAGGATTATCCTGCCAATGGCAACATGTTCGAGCAAACTATAAAGGGAAAAAAGGATGTGTCATGTGTAAAGAAGAAACCGCGAGACAGTATCTGAACCAGTTGTGCAAGACCATCTACATGCGTCACCGTAGGTTCCTGGACCGAGATCACCATTCCGAAGGCGGAAGAATGATTTCAATGAAGAAATAGAGGAAGGTGCATCTCCAAGGAAACACACAGGGGAAGAGATCTATGCTATGGTCGAAGATATCAAAGTGGTTCACAAAAGGGACAAAAGCTGCAGAAAGGCATCTGGAAGAAAAGATCGGTAGTTTGGGACTTGTCTTATTGAAGGTGCTAAATCTCCTTCACACCATCGATTTCATGCACGCCGAGAAGAATGTGTGTGACAGCTTGATTGGTCTCTTACTGAATATTGAAGACCTGACAAAGGATAGTGTGAAAGCACGGCTTGACATGCAAGAAATGGGTATTAGACCAGAGTTAGCACTAGTAGAGGAAGATGAATAAGGCAAACCACACATTTTTCTAGCTTGCTACAGTCTGTCAAAGGTCGAGAGAAAGAAACTGTGTGAGTGTCTGTATGGTGTGAAAGTTCATCCAGTTGCCAACATAAAGAAACTCTTTTCAATGAAAGACTTGAAACTATTTGGCATGAAGTCTCATGATTGCCACGTGATGATGATACAGATCCTCCCTATTGAGATAATATGCCAACTTGAGATGCACTTTCCTCTGTCATTTTTTGATATCAGGATCCATCTCATGATCTATATTATTGAAGAGATAACTGATCTAGGACCTATTTTCCTACATAGCATGTACCCATTTGAGAGGTACATGGGTATTCGAAAGTGCTATGTTCATAACAGATCTCGGTTGGACGGGAGCATTATCGAAGGCTATGCTACTGAAGAGGTTGTTGAGCTCTACATGGCCTACATGGCTAAACACTGATCTATTTGTGTGCCTCCATCTCGGCACGAGGTAGGCTCGCTGGTATCGTGTCACATCCTGTTTTCTAATAACCAGAAGATCAGGATATACAAAAAATTTGTTGCTAATAATGTTAATTTAAGAGGATCTAATTAAAACTTTTTGTTCAAACCATGTGTGTGCTAAATCTTAAAAATAGTACAAACAAAAAACCTCTGCCTTGTTCCCTTCCCCTCATTGACAAGTTGGTAATCCCATGTTCCTGTCCTCTCCCCCTCGACTCCTTTTTGTCGTAACCGTAATCTCCTAACGGAACCCTAACCAACAATTTATGCAACCCTACCTACCCCAATACCTTTATCTTCAGGCCTGGCCACACAGACTTGTTTTTCCTCTTCGAGGATATCCTTAAACCTTTGTCCAATTCAAAAACTTCAAGTAATTTCACAATTGGAATTTGGTTGATTTTGAACTTAGCTCAAATCCCATAGATTTAAACATTCAAAAAATTTCATACAAGTTTTGAAGCATCCTCTAGTCATAATGGGAGATGGTTTAGACCTAGGTTGGAATATAAGTCGATATTTGGGGAGAGATGATGTAGATGTTGATGCATTATGTGGAATGGTTATGATCCAGCCTTTTGTGGCTTGGGAACGATGATGGAATGAGGAGTCTTACTCGGATCAATTCAGAACCGAATCTAAGCACCGCTCACCCCAAGTTCATATCGTATGTCCAGATGCCCTAAATAGGAAGGGCTTGATTTATTACTTAATTTGGAACTAGCCTACAAACTCGTAGGCGATAGGTGACATCTGCAGATGAAATTGTGGCTTCTATAGAGTGGTTTCCCCGCTGTAGCACGAGGTTATTCTCAAGAAAGGTGGAAGACCTCTCTCTTTGTATCGTTGCAGCAGATTCAAAATAGAGATGGCTAAGTCCATCTGGCCAGGTTCGTCGTTAGGGCTAGATGGAAGAAAAATCTCGTTGTGATAGCCCTATCAGCACACCTCATGAAGTGCGATCATCAAGCTCTAGCAAAAAAGGGGGCTCACATCTTGTGGATATAGCCATAAAACCTCTACAGAGTGTTAAAATCTATTCGAATAGCCGTGCCTGCGGTCATGGACTCAACTTGGTTAAGTCACACCCTTGTTAGACTATGTTTTCATTTAAAATGTGCGACATGGGATTGAGGACGTGAGCATGACGTGTATACAGTGTGCAGTATGAGCTATGAGGGATGTAGGTAGGACCTACAGAAGTATTACCTACGTGGGACTACAAGGGAGTAGTCCGGGATGGTGGATAATGATGTGAGTCGATAGTCAAAATTATCGGTGTTTTGATTGGTGAGACGATAGCCGGGTGCTACTCGTTGATTGGAAACTATGATACTCTATGCTTACCATACTATTCTTTCTCAAATTCTTGCAATCCTATTACTGGTATTTCAAAAGAAAACTTACACTCTCACATAACACGCAACTTATGATAGAGCCATCTCCTCGACAAAGTCGAGCATGAGTATAGCCATTATGCTACTCTTGTAGGATGCTTGGGAATACATTCAATGTACTCACCTTGCTTGTGCCCTACCATTGCTTGTTTTTCACTATAGAGTTTTAGCCAACGGGCTACAGGTATAAGACCTCGACCTCGAAAGTCCATTTATGTATCAGACTTTGATATATACATATATATGTGTAGGACAATGATAATCAAGTTAACTTGTATGTACTAGCTACTGATCATGAGAATAGTACAGGAAACACAAGGGTTATCCGGTCCTTAAAAAATTGGGTACGCCACATATCGAGGCCGTCGTAAAGTGTTTCATCACTCTGGATCCGTTCTTGCACGCTAGAGCCCATTTCACAGTGTTGATACACATGTCGGTGGTGGACTCATATATTAATGAGCACAGATATGTGTTACGACTAGAGAATCCAAACAAGTCTATTGCTTGGATCACAAAGCTACACAATAAAGGTTTCAACCACTAGTTCAAGGAACAAATGTATGGGATCAATTTGTCAAATGATGATGATGAAGTGGTGGCTTGGTTGGCAAGAGGGCCACAATTTACAACTATGATATGGCAAGGATATGACATAAATAGATACATATTTTATACAAGGGATCAGGACAAAAGAGCACGTATTAAAATAACAGGGTCGAGTTGAGGCCTACGGTCCCAATAATGAGAAGAGCAACTATTACGGCTTCATAGAAGAGATATGGGAGCTTGAGTATATAACTACGAAGATCTCTATGTTCTGATGCCGTTGGGTGCATCTCAAAGGAGTCCATCTTGAGGACCATAACTTCACTGCTGTGGATCTACAACATCTTGTTTCCAAAGAAGAGCCATTTTCCTTACTAATTAGGTCGCTCAAGTCTTCTACATAATTGATCAAAAAAACAGAACCGCCATGTAGTTTGGAATGGTAAAAGGAGTATTGTTGGAGCAGACGGTGTAGTGGATGAGGAAGACTACAACCATGTCATAATCCTGACAAAGACATGACGACAGTGTACCCAGAACCAAGTGATGAAGGAACCTACCTCCATAGAGATCATAATGAAGGGCTTACATATAAAGGTGGTGGAAATTAGTATTTTGCAAGAGATAACTATTGTAATATCTTGTAGTTATTTCCAGTACAATTAATTAATGTCCAATCCATTTAATTTATGTCCAATGCATTTAATATTCTAGTGCAGTGCAGACTGAACTAACCGAATCTGTTCAATATTAAAACTCATCAACGACAGGCTAAGTGGAAAGCCCATCGTTAACAAAACTATTATCAATGACGGGCTCTGAAAGGTACCTGTCACTGATGAATTTTCATATATAAGTGGGGCCAAGGGTTTTCGACCAAAAACTCATTTCCACTCTGGTGTGCCCCTGACTATCATCTCCGAGCCCGCCGCTTCATCGAATCCTCCAAACCCTAGTCGCTAGCAACGCCCTCGACGCGTGAAGCATCGATGCCAACAACCTCGAGGACCTATGCCCCCAACCTCGACAACAGTAGCCTGTGCCTCCTCTCCTTCTTAGATCCGTGGATGCATGCCGCTAATGACCGTCCGCCTGCAAGCTCCACCTCTGATGACCACGCCCCCAAGTCGGCATGTTCTATGGCTGCCTCCTCCTCCTCCTTCTGCCACCCGCTTTATCTGTGATGTAAGCCATGCAGCCGTGCTGAGAACCAATAGCATCCCCATGATACGTACCCTAGTTCGTATGGTCTCCGAGTTCAAAAATGTTGGGTACATTTGAATTTACATTCAAACAAATCCAAAATTGAGTAAAATGTGAGGCGTGTTTCATTCTTACCCTAGCATGTTTCTATGATTTTTGTGAATTGTTGTAGGATTTATTGAAGCATAAATTATTATGTAGATTTATTTCAGAGCGGACATATGCTGTTTCTATTTATTCTGCACATTTTGTAGTGTATTAATTTTAGCTTTTACACAAAATACATGTGTTAGGAGCTATATAATTTATCTTACCATATGTTGATGCTTACTTTGTTGTGTTATTAAACTTTCCTATTATAGTACCATTCTTAAACAATTTATTTATAAAATTACAAGTTCTCTTTTTCATGTTCGAGAAGATCGATGGCATCACAAAACACCTCACCGTCCAAGCCAGAAGTCTCTGGCTCTATGCAAAAATTGAGCAGGGCTCCACGGACCCGGAACAAGATGCCTAAAGAAAGGATTGTGGTTACCCAAGTCGATCACAGAAGCGAAAACCTAAATTGTTGCAAGCCGCGATAAAGAGGTTTGACTACATGTGCGGAATACTAGCACGAGAAGGAATACCAATCTAGTTTAGCAACTGGACAGAGGTACCGGATACGAAGATCGCAGTTGTCAAGACGGTGCTTTGGTCAAAATTTGAAGTCCCCGAGGACGATAAGCAAAAATTAGAACTGGCCACAATGATATTAATGGCGGGGTGTCACCGGAACTACAGGAGGAAGCTTTACGTTAAACATGTTAAGATGGGCGAGCCTCCCTTCATCAAGCATCCACAAATTCGACCGAATGATTGGGCAGTGTACGTGAAATTGAAGGATACACCTAAATTCGAGGATAAGAGTGCAAATGCTAAGGCCCTGCACAAGAGGAATGTAATCCAACACACTCTAGGTAGTGGTGGTTACACTAATAAGATCCTAGAGTGGGAGTAGTACGATGCCGCACTACGAGAGGCGGGTCAACCCGTCCCTTATGGAGAAATTGATGAACACGCTTGTAACAAGATCCCTAGCCACTTGAACAGGTCCTCGGGGTCCATCAACTTCCTGAACCCTGTAGTTGAGGATGTGTCGCGTTGCCTGGTAAGGCATCCACGTGTTCTTCTAGTTTATACCATATGGCTCCATTGATGCTGACATAGCTCGTGGTTCCATTGTAGATGCAACGAAGCCGGCAGTCCCAAGCTTAGAAGAGGACCAGAGATGAGAAGATGTAGGAGTCGATAAGGAGATAGGTCTATGCATATCTAGAGGCAAAGTTTAGTAGGGAGTTTGAAGAAAGGAAGACAACAGGCCTTGGCGCAACAAAGGCAGCTACTTGCCGCCTACCACTACGATAGTTGCCTGGCTGAACCCAGACAGAATAGCTGCGCATCTGCCGATCATACTCCTGATTAATACCCTTGCGACTGTCTCAACGCAAATTTCATCAGATATGTGTATATTTTGTATACGTTTATTCAAAGGCTCAGTAAAGTTTTAATTGCTTCTTCGATCTGTAGAGTGAAACACCCTAGAAAGTCGTGTATAATCTTCCTAGCGGGATTTCTATGGCTGTTGCCCATGGGGTATTTCATCCAACTCAGCCAAGGCAACGCGTGCACAATGTCATCCTGTCGGCAGACATGGCCAAGTGTCAGGTAGACAATGTAGTCGAAGCCTTCTATGATGTCAAGATCCCCGTGCCCCTTGAAGAAGGTCTAGACAGGCTAGGATAGCCTATTCACTATTTCATCTAGTGGATGAGGTCTGACATCATTATAGAAGATATGCTCACTTCCTCGCAACAGCAGTCACCGGCAAATGACTACCAAACTCCTTCACGATGCTTAAGATAGTTCACACGAGGCTTTGCTTCTTGTTTGGTGGGACACCAAAGGAGGAGGAACCAGTGCAAAGAACGGAGGATGTGGTGAAACAAGCCACACTTGATGAGCCTCAGGTGCCCAGGATGAAAGCCAAGCCACTATCTTAACATAGCATACCATGCAATCTCTGGTCAAGGAGAGATATGAAACGTGAAAGTGACGCTGTATAGGCCGGCCCAACAAGAAGAAGGATGTCAAGGGAAAATCTTTGAAGGGAAGTTTAGATAACCTATATGAAGATCTCCCCTATGCCCGGATCTCCTTAAAATCAGTTGCAAAAGACTGCAAATGAGGTACTTGAAGGAATGTAAAAATCCAGATGGGCTAAGAAATATTAAGATCAAAGTGCCAGATATCTACGGTTTTTACAAAGAATTTGGCAGTAGAAGCTTCCATGTCAACTTTGATGACTTGTTCCTGCTCTACACCTCAACACACTAGATGGACAACTCATCAGATGCTGGACACTACACGTGATGCAAGAGGATAGGCCGAGGCAAGATTGTCCAATTGCATTCCTTGATCCTTGTCTGTTCAACCACGTTATCATGAGGGACCCAAAAGTTATGCGGGACTAACTCATCAAACAATAGTGCCCTTGTAAGGATAAGGAGTTCATTGTCTTCTCTTATAACCCGCCGTGAGTTCTTCACTTTTTTTCTCAAATAGTTATGCACTTATGTGCATGTATAAATAAAATTAATGATGGCTATTGCGCTTACACAATGGACACTGGATCCTGGTCATTATTGAACAGCCATGGAAGAAGGTCTTTTACCTTGACTCCTTGGTGGGTAAGTGTGACTTGAGCGGGATTAGGGATGTCATCGATTGTGCATTTCTCAAATACGGTGCAAGAGGAGGGCATCGCAACAAAAAAGCTGGCAAGCTAAAGCACCATTTTGACTTCCCATGCAGACAATAGACCAAAGGTTGTAACTTATGTGGGTTCTATGTCTATGCGAACATGGAGGACCTTGTTGATGTGGCGCCAAACACCCCCGAGAAGGAATGGAAGGTCCCAGCCGATAAGACAATTGCAAAGAGTAACCTCACCCGTATTAGAGGGTTGTAGCATATTTCCTTAATTGTAATGTAATAGCTGCCTCCAACGCGTTCAACTAAACGTGCCGGATCTTGATAATGTTTAGACTTGTTTGAAATTTATGTACTTGTGAATGGCTTGTGTGTGCATGCATATGAAGTACCTTTTTTTCTATATAGTAACTTGCAAATTCTAACTTAGTTCTTTTTACAAGAATGCAATGATGTATTGTCTCATATGAAGCATTAGGTTTCAAATAGAATCTTAAGTCTTGTTTCAAACTTTGAAGTATGTGAGATATATATGTGTTCATTCAAACTGCTCTTGAGCAAACAACATTGAATGAAGTTCAAATTACATCTAAGATGTATTGTGTGTTTGCTGATTCATGATCTGTGAAGCAGTACCCTTTTTACAGGAATGCAATGCTGTGTTGTCTCATATTAAGCACCAGGTTTGAAACAAAACTGTAAGTCTTGTTTCAAACTTTGAACTATGTGAGATATATATGTGCAGCTTCAAACTGTTCTTGAGCAAACAATTGAATGAAGTTCAACTTGTAAGATGTATTGTGTGTTTGCTGATTTATGATATTTGATGGAATGCTTGTGGGAATATATGTGATCTATGATGGAATAATGTTTGTGTCTGTCTGTGAACTGTGAACTATTTTTTAGAGGGCATAGCTAGCAGTTCTTGAGGCTAGCCAAAAGCAGAAAAAAAACATGTCAGGGTGAAATAGCCATCAACGACGGTTAGTTTAAGAAGCTCGCCAGCTATTAAACATTTAGCAACGATGGGTCATAGAAACGGACCGTCAGTGAGGGTATCACCATCAACGACAGGGCTCCCGATGAGACTGTCGGTCTAGATGAAGTCATCAACGACGGGGCGCCTTATGAGCTCATCAGTCCAATGAAACCATCAACGACGGGACTTTATGAGCCTGTCAGTCCAGATGAAGACATCAACAACGGGTTTTCTTTTATGCCCATCAGTCTGGACGAAGTCATCAACGACGGATATAGAGAGTAACCCGTCATTGATCACCAACAGCCATCAATGATAGATAGAGAACATTGACTTATCGACGACGGGTAAAAAAAATCCATCGTTCACGTCATCAATGACCAACTTTCAACGACGGGCCCCAATTCCGTCATTGATCAAGGATTTGGTCCGTCGTTGATCTATTGTTCTGTAGTAGTGCAGGATGAAAATGAAATAGTAGTGCAGGATGAAAATGAAATAGTCTAATATTATTTGTGTCAATGACCAATGAGGCCCACATGTCATAAATTTTCTATTATCATTTTATTTTTTATGTTATTTAGGTGGTGGGTACAGCCTGTCACACACACATGAGTTTCATTTACATTTTAAACAAAATTTATATTAGTTGGCACACCTGTCATTGAGAAAGAAAAACATTGATTAAAGTCTAACCCTAATTAACGGGTCTGATCGTACGACCAATGGCTGTTCGGAGCGTAACGGCTGTACCGACCGACGGTTGTCCCGACCGTAATGGTTAGACCAATCGGGATAGTCGTTTCGACCCCATAGTTAGACTAGGCCTTCGTAGTGCTCGTTGGTGGCAACTAACAGAGGAGCACGAGTTGGGAAATCTAGAGATAGGAGGGAGGGCATGAGCACAGTCGGTCAAGAGTCTCACCCCGAGGCTGATGGCAGGATAAAACGGTGCTGAGGTGGCTTGAACTGGCCATGGTGAGGACGGTGGCAACTAGCAGCCTTCAGTGAGGTCGGGGCGAGCTCAGCGGCATTTGCACATAGCTGAGGAGATTGGGGAAGGCTCGGATCTGGTCGAAGTTGGAGAAGAAGCTCCGTGCTCGCACTCCTTCCTAGAAATTGGAGCATGACAAAGGAGAGGTGACATTGGGGAGGAGTAGCTTGAGTTTTGCGGAGGAGACCGAGGAAGGTGAGCTTGCCGTTGGAGTCAGAGGAAATGGAGCCGCCTTAGAAGCTCAGTCGCCGGCATAGAGGAGATAGGTTTTAGGGTTTATTGGCGAGTGGAAAGAGGAAAGAAGAGAATGAAGAGGTAGTGGTAAGCTTTATAGCTGTGGGAGGGAGAAGGAGATGGCGATGCAGGAGATGTTGCCATGCTCAGTGGGCGATGTGCGTCCGCATCCCGGACGCTTGGAGAAGAACCCCTAGCAAGTAGGCCCCGCTTGCCAGTGGGAGGTGGAGAGATGGTACGCCAGGTGGGGGTGCTTTCTAGAGGAGAAGAAGGGAAAGAGGCAGGGGCATGGGATGCCGATGGTGGCCTTTTGGCCCACCATGCCGAAGAAATGGGCCGAGAGCGGCCCAGCCAGATAAGAGCTCCATTCCCTTTTATTTTCTTTTTAGTTTTCTTCTCAAACCTCTTCTAGACTTTGACTAAAGAGGGTTCAACCCTTAATTTCAAATTTGGAAAATTTTATAGAGAATCCTTAGGAAATTTATGTCCTCCACAAATTTTTCTTAGTTTAAAATAATTTATTTTGGACTATCATTTAAATACAAATGCAAAATTTTCCAAAATAGGGTTTCAACTGTAGGTAACTCAAGTGATTCAAATATTTTTGAAAAATTTATATTTAGATTCAGAGAAATAAATAATCTTATATATAAAATTTTACAAAGTTTGGAGAAGATGAAATTCACTTCATTAACCTATTTCAATTCTGTCCTAATGATTTCTTTTGGAAAAACATTTTTTAAAATATGAAACTAGATTTCAAATGACTTGAAATTTTTTGTAGTACTTCCCTGTAGTATTTAAGACTTATGAAACTTATTAAGATGATTGGGAGAAGTTGGTTTCAAAACTTTTATCCAATTTGATTCCATGCCATCTTTGGATGATCTATATGCATGCATGAGCTGAGAAAATTTTATTTTACACATGATGGTTTTCATTGACCTCATCTACAAGATATTTACACAAGGGTCACTACATGTTTGAAGATAAATTTCCATAAAAGCGAGATTTATTGTTTCAATAAGGCAAAGGAGTACGAGGACTAGTATACACAACTCTTTGTTGTGGAGTGGGCTCATTTGCATTTCGCTACCTTGGCATTCCTATCCATTATAGGAAATTACTGAACAAGCATTGGAAGGGAGCCAAGGATAGGCTTAGTAGTTGGAAGGGATGCCACCTTTCTAGTGGCGGTCGTTTGGTGCTAATCAATTTAGCATTCAGTAGCTTGCTTATACTTATACTCTCCTTTTTTGAGATGCCTGTTGGGGTATGGGCGTTCCTTGATTATTACAGGTCTAGATTTTTTTGGTAAAGTGATGATAAAAAATTCAAATATATCCTTGCAAGATGGGGCCTTTTATGCAGACCAAAGGACCAGGGTGGTCTTGGATCCAGAATCTTGAGCTTAAGAATAAATATTTGTTATCAAATGGTTATTTATTGTCAAATGAAGAAGGGGTCTGGCAAGAACTTTTGCATAATAAATACGTCAAGGGGAGGCCCCTCTCTTCTGCCCAAGAAAAACCCGAAGACTCCTAGTTTTGGAGTAGGTTAATGTAAGTGAAAGATCAATCCCTATAGTTTGGCACCTTTTCTATCAACTGTGGAGAAGAGGTCAGGTTCTGGGAGGACAGGTGAATTGATGGGCAGCAACTAAAGGATTGATTTCCTACTTTAAATCATGTGGTGAGGAAAAAAATGTGCTACGGTAGTGGAGGTTATGGGTTCTAGTCCACTCAATATTTCATTTAGAAGAATCATTGCCAAAATTAGTGTCCTCGAATGCGCTTGTTGCAAAGATTTCCCTTTTTAACCTTGATCCGGAGCGAGAAACCTTTAGATGGAACCTACACACCAATGGACTCTTCTCGGTCCAATCGATGTACTCCGCCCTAGGTGATCTTCACTTTAAATTTTCTGCATAACATTGGTGAGGTTTGAAAATTTCCCTTAAAATAAAGATTGAGAATCTACTCAAATAGAATTGGAAGGGCAATAATCTTTATGTCTTCTGTGGTCATGAAGAGACAATTCAATGCCTCTTCTTCGAATATCATCTTTGCTCGTTCTACATAGCAAGCAATCTTTATAACCTTTAGTATCTCACCATCTCGTAGTATCCCTCATATTTTTGGGCATTGGTTGTCGGTGTAGATAAGAATACTCGCTCATAAATTTTAGTGGGTGTGGCGGCTTTATGTTGGTCGATTCAGCTTTGCAGAAATGACATCATTTTTTATAAGAAGAAACTAACTAATCCTTGATAGATTATTTTCTTATGTATCAACTGATTGTGGTCGTGGTCTATACTGCAACTACAATCATCGGAGCAGATGCGGATGGTTAATGGTGCCAGGAAGTTGGAGTTTGTTGTCAGTGATTTATCTTCCAGTTTGGATAGCGATTTAATAACAAGCTATGTAATGTTTGATATTATTCTTCGTCATGTAGCTTGTCGCTTCCTTTATAGCCTTATGGCGTGGACTATGTAATAATTGGATTGTGTACATTTTAGAATATAGAAAACTACATCTTAGAATATAGAGAACAGAGTAGTGTTTTCTTTCATTATCTAAAAAGGAACTTAACGTACTGATGTTCAAGTCATCAATATGGTCTCCAGATACGTCATGCAATAACCTAGAATTAGTTTTGAGGATAATTTTTCCAACACCATTTCAATAATAATCAAAATACTTATATACATCTGAGTGATCAAATTTTCAAATTTTGAGTATATACGTATCTTATAATTAAAAGGTTTATCTAGTAACTTAGGGAATAGTGATGTTACCTGCCTACCTATGGCAACCTATAACCAACATTGGTGATGAATGGTTTGTTATTTGTCTTCTCAAAATTTCTGAAGTGCCTTGATGTTACCTTATTCAGGACTGGAGAGCTTGTTAAAAAAGTTTATCAAGTATAGGAGGTGATATTTCGGATCACGACCAGGAACTTTACTAGTTGTACTAGCCGCAACAAATGAATCAGGTACCATTGTTGTTAGTTTGGTAGTGTCGCCATACATTTATATGATGCTCCACAGTCGCTAGAATCAATACCCTGATGGGGAAAAGGCGTAAGCTAGGCCGGGCGATCGAGCGATCGATTTCAAGTCCGGAACAAATTAAAAAAGAGGCCGGGAAAAAAACTCTGTCGAGTGATATGACGAAGCATTAGGTTTCAACTTCCTTAATCATGTATAGTGTACTTCATGTTGTTCATTGTGGTTGTCAATTAATCGCGTGTGGAAAACTCCTCACATTTTTTTCCTGTCTTATCGGTTTCTATCAATGAAATTAGGAACGCGGAGCTTCTTCATTCGAAACAAAAGAAAAGAAACTCCCACATTTTAATCAAGTCTTTTCCTTGACTTAACAGCGCGAACATGTAAACACAAAATGGGCCATGATCCTTTATTTCTCCAAGGTTGTCAATCACTGGTAGGTAAATTTCTTGTGACAGTACTAAAGTGGCTAATCAAGTCCCTCCTTGGCTTTTAGAGAAGAAAAACTCCCCCTCACCCATGGAAATGGAACATGTTCCCATCTCCACTCAGCACGTTCTCATCGAGCAGCGTAGAGTGGATAGCTAGAGTGCGCTCGTCTCAGAAGCACGCGCGGCCACAACGCAGGGGATCGATCGAATAGATCGGCCGGCCCGCTGCCTCGTGTTGCGCTGGTGACCAGGCGACGCGACGAGGCAAGGCGAGCTCGACCGTGCGCTGCATGCATTCACGCGCGGCTCCAGAGAGTGAGGCACTCGTTGCATATTCATCCGAGGAAGGATCAAGCGACGGATTAGCATTAATTGCCTAACTGACGAGTTAACTGATTAATTTGTTAATTACTAGGATAACGTACGAGAGTCAATTAAGCGCGTGCCTTCTGTCTCAGTATCGCCACTCGCGGCAGATGCCCTGGCACGATGGAGATTCGAGCCGAATCGAGTCAAGTTTTATCTGATTCGAACCGAAAGGCGCGTACAGACATTATCCGACCGACGACCGATCAGACCAGCTGGCGTGTGAGTGAGTGTAGGAGACCCGTGTGTACACCGCATACGGGAGGGTCAACGGTCCTGGAACTGGACTCTCCTCGCATAGATGCACGTACGTACTTCATCCAGGCATCGAGCCTGGATAACCGGATAAGAAGATCAAAAACCTACATAAACACCTGTGACGCGCTTGGTGTGCATGCGTGTTCTGGTCTTGACTTCTGCGACTGTGTGTAATCAAGAGCGATTCACCAGCCACTCTCTCTATCACGTTCGCGTGCTTTACCCGTCAACGACTCTCGCGACCTAATTAATGATCGTTCCCGATACATGCCACGTGGTTAACTCGATTGGCCTGCCAGGATTCGGCCTGAGGAACGCAAATTTGTATCGTACGTGCCGGCGGAGAGGAGGTTTCAGTCAAACACGAGCTGGATAACTTTGGCCAAGTGACAGGAAATACATGTCTGTGTCCATAGGAAAATATTGCTCGTGAACTGACTTTTCAAGGATGTCGACTGAGGTAATTACTGAAGGCAGCTCTCAAGAAAACTGGATATCGAGGGTGTGTGTATCGGGATTAATATTTCAATACATATGATTTTCTATTTCTCCAATCCAAAAGAACGATTTGTTCCTCCGGCTAACGTTGCTCCACCGTACCTGTCGGCATCTGTGGTTTTGCAGACGGTGGTCATCGAGGGGACACCGTCCTGTCCTGGATAGTGGCCGTGATTGGGCGTGGAGGCTCCTCTGTACTACAACCTGACGCTCCGCCTGCTGCCGCCGGTAGACTTCGTCCCCCCGGACACATTGGGATCCATGACAACGGTAGATGGCAGCCATGGACATAGCATCCTCCAATTAGAGATGGCCGTGATAGAAGGGTGGGGGCTGCTCCTTGCTCATTCCTCACCCTGGCAGCGATGGGTGGTTCCGTTTTGGTGGAGCATGTGGGCGAACCGGCTTGTGGTATTGGTGTGTTCTTGCAATGGCAAAAGCGAACGATGTCATGTTGCTGTCGCTAGTCCCATTCCCCTGGAGCCTGGACGGCAACGGTGGCTTGGATTCAGTCGTATGACTTTGTGGTGAGGCAATTGGAGTCAGTGCGATCTAGTGAATCCGTAGATTAAAGCAATGGAGGCAGGCATTCCCCTTGTTTGTGTCTTTGGGGGGTGGGGGAGGGAGATGTAGCAGCAAGGGTTAGGACACCAAGAACTGCAGGTGATTTGCTTTGGTCTTTTGTTGCCTTTGGCAACTTCTTGTAACAAAATTTGGATTGTGTCTATCTACTTGATGTAGAGACCGGGAGTAAAACTTCAATCATCTAAAAAAACTAACAATTTGCTCACGTATATTCGTACCAACTTAAATAGTTCGACGGCGAAGCAATCATGTGACATATTGTAAGGGCCATAATAGCATGTCTCTCATCGATGGGGAATTTTCTTGCAGTGGCAGTATTCTGCTAGCGAGACAACCATAATAACTTTCAATCTTCTAGCACATGAGTCTAGCTAGCCTCAAGTAGGGACTAATGTTTGAGTGCTAATAGGTGCATGTGTGATGTGTGGTGGTGTGATGTCTTAGAACGTCTGCCGTTGTATCGTCTGTTTTTGGTGAAAAAAAAGCAATGCTATATATGTATATGTATCTACATACGTACATATATATATAGATGTAGACGTGCTAGGTCTGTTCTATTTTGATTGCTGGCATTGCTATTTTGAAGTAATTTTATACTTATTAAATGTTTTACAAAAATGGAGGTAGTATGACTAGTTTTTTTTAGGTCTATATACCGTTTTGCGTGGAGCATTAAGCCTAATTTCTTCCAAGTAGGATGAGACTTCTATGACCTTGGATGGAAGTTTTACGTTGTATATGATGGTAGAAATATCTCTCAACCAGTTATTCGCTTTGTCTAAGAAGCCAACTTCTGCAAGAAGCAATAGTGAGACTAATCAATTTTATTTCTAAGAGGAAATTAACCTACAAAAGTAGATCCTTTTGAGGAGCGTTGACCTTTCGGTGCACGTTGTGAGACGGCTAAGCGGGTTAATAAATCATAACATGCGGTTGTCATCTAAACTCCAATGTTTTTTTGGTGGGTCCCGGGGGGGCGACATTGACTTCTAGGGTATCACTATGGAACGGCTAATTGCCCAACGATTTACAGCAATAGAACTATGTACACAGGTGACAAATCTGTATAGGTTGTGTTTCTGTGAGACTATTGAATTTGCTTTCTCCGAGGTACCGTGGACTGTTCATTGGGAAAACCTACAAACCAGAAAAAAAATTAGGAGCATTGACCTTTCAATGCACGTTGTGAGGCGGCTAAGTGGGTTAAGAAATCGTAACATGCGGTTGTCATCTGAAGTCCAATCTTTTTGGGGAGAATCATTGACTTCCGGGGTATCACTAAGGAATGGCTGAGTGTCTAATGATATACAGCAACAAAAATTAGCCAAGTACTCTTCTTTAAATTTAAAGTATGCAGAGGTGGCAAAGCCGTATAGGTTGTATTCTTTATTTTTCTCTGATGCGTACTAAATTAGTTCTTCGTTTGTAACTAGACATCTTAAAGAACCACCTACTGAACTAGACGTTTAGTAACAACCAGATTACATATAAAAGCCGTCACGAAAAATAGTTACCCTGGTTTTCTCATACTGCTCCCTTCATATCAGCGTGCAAGTAGAATTTTTTAAAAAACTTCTAAGTATAGAATTACTCTTCTTCTTTTAGATGTCATTTTAGGATGTGTGTTGTCGATGTTTTGAAACTTTGGCCGTTAACATACACGGAATTGTTATGCGCAAATGGTATTGCTAGATTTTTCATCGAAAATACTTTCATCTCATTTAGTTCTAATAATATTTACTAGCATGTAAATAGAAAAGGTAATGGTCAGTTGTCTATCTTCTAGTTAATTTTTTTCATCCTTCTGTCTGCTTTGAAAAGCTCTAGCTAGCGAGCTAGCTTGTCTAGATCTGCTCTCAGGGTATATAACGCCATGTGCATGCTAGTGACCGTTAACTGACTAGCTAGCAGCGTGACTGGTTTAACGAGTAGTGCATGTACTATTCAACTATTCAAGTTCTTGTAAGTCAAGAAACAGAATAGAAACTTATCTTACAATCAAGGTAACAATGACAGGAAAGGGTCGTCTATAATACAGCACAGATGGCCAGTTCAATACATGCAACTTTTCATATTTTATTTGCTGCGGCGTTCTTGTAACGGTACACCTACGTGCAAAGTCATTGTCGTTTTATCTATGGCTGCTAGAGTTGTGCTTACTAGTGACTTGCAATGTCGTTTTATTCAGCGTAACATGAAGCAGAAGTCTTCCCTTTTTTTTCATGAGAACTAGCACATACAGACGTCGAATGGTTAACACGCGTACTAATGACGGCTGAAGTGGTACATGAAGATAATGCACGTCACTATCAGAGATATGTCACAGACAGTTCAGAAATCTTATTTTGGCGATTTTTTGAACCATCTATAAGTAAGGATTTATAATGACTCAATATCATCAGAGGTGGTTATGGAATTATATCACATATTGTTCACAGAAAGAACTGCTTGTGATATGGTAATATCCTATGTGGTTTCTATCTTAGAGCAGTCAATGATGGTGATATCTCAGACGGTTTTGTGTCCAGAATAGACTGTGATATGACCTCATCACATGCGGTTTTGTCCATGTTTTGTAGACAGATCCAGTCTAACCAGTGTGTGGCCTTACCAAGTTGTGTCCATAACTGAGGAGCGGCTATTCAAATAGATTTTAGTACTCTACAAAGGTTGTACGGCTTTACCCACAAGATGTAAGTCTCCCTTGTTGCCGAGCGCTACAAGTACACTTCACGAGGTGTACAGGCATGGTTATTACAACAAGATATTTCCCCGATTTTGCATTAGCGCTGAACCCGCCAGATGAGCTAATCCCAGTTTTGTTTACGTTCGACTATTCTTGACATGTAGATAGAAACAGACTCATCTTTGTGTTGAACAACTCCCTATGTCAGCTACGAGGAGGCTCTCTAGGTTTGACCATCCTCTTGCCATGTCACCCTACTACCCACGGGTTCAGATGCTAGCACTTGGCGGAGTAATTAGTCAAGTCCTTCCCACAAAGGACGTGTGAACGTATGAGGTGAACCTGGTTGAGTGGCACTTAAGCTCTTTCCTTAACTGATTCGAGCAAGATTGCATACCTTTGTCATATAGCCATGTCTGTACATGCCATGACCATTTCCAAACTCCACTTATGGTTCTCACCCGAATCAAAATCATCTTCCACTTTTCTTTGGGGTTTTGGCAACATTTCTTTCAACAACCTCCTTGGGCAACACACGTGCCCAAGGGTTTTATTCCATGACCAAAAGGTGTTTTCTCCAAGCCCATGAAAAATTTGAAGTTTTATTCTATAGCAGGTAAGCATGGCTTATAGCCTATAGGTCTAATACTTCACTAGAACTACGATGTCCAGTGGATAATACTAGGGTTACAAAGATACATTCAGTCGAATCCTCGGTAAATGCATCTATAGGTCATAGCTATACCTTAGCTTAAAATAGCGGTCATACTCACATAGCATGCATGGTTGAAAACAAAATACTAAAGTTGTCACATACAAGTTCAACATGGTTAAGTTGAAAATGCTTGCCTAGTATTTCCTGTTCTTGGTCCTGACATGGGGGTGACTCCGGATCTTGCATGCGAACGTACGTCACTCGGTCAACTACCGCTACAACAAAACTGGGATTCCATGACGAAAACCCTCGTGACACTGGTTGAAAACGTCACGGAAATAGCTAATATGTGATGTTTTGCACCAAGCGTCAAGCATTTTCATGAGCTCCACGAGTCCATGACGATTACAGAATTACCGTCACGCATTAGTCCGAGTAGAACGTCACTGAATCGTCTCCGCCGTGGTGCATCACCAGCTACCAATTTCTGTGACGGTTTTGGTAATTTCCATGATAAATGTACTAACGTCACAGAAGAGTACAATTGAATGACGCCCGTATTTTTGTCACGGCATATCGAGCAGTGGGACCCACGTGTAAGTGTTACAAATAAATCTGAAAAAATAGGGGCTCGCTGGAGGTCGAACTCGTACCTCCCGCGTCTGTGCGTGAGGTAGGCTAGTGTTCATGAACTGATTAACTTTGTGCCGAAATGCTTTTGTTATAGAACTGTCCGCACCACATGGCAAATAGCAAGGGTCAGTTCTTTCTTCCCTTGTTTGTTAATCTATTTACCTTCGTCTGTACCAGTGGCGGCGCGAGGAGAGGCGCGGCACGGCGAGGTGACACGAGGCGTAGTGTGTGGGAGGCCCTGAAACCACCTACTGCCTTCACTGGAACCATCGATCACCGTAGGCGAAGGGGAAAGGAATTAAGGAGGAGAGCCGCCGGAGCAAGTGACCGAGATCAAGCATCCAGGGTTCTTCTTCAGGCTCGGTATGTACGTCCATAATCCTAATTTTACCAGGCTCGTTCTTCTCCTAGCTTTTGTATTGGTGTCAGAATTGGTGTCAACTATCTAGTATCTTGAATCTTGTTCAGAATTGGTGTCAGAAGTCATCGAGGGATAAGAATCTGCATGAATTGGTGTCAGCTATCTTGTATGATATGCTCGAATGGCATGTGTGCCTCACTATACAAAGCCTATCGCTTTAGTTTTTTGTTTGCAATACTAGCTATTTGCGCTTCTCAGTGAGTTCACTAGTTGTGTTAGTAGTAGAGTTTGGTGCAATATGGATATGGTATAAGCTTAATTTGCTCACAAGTCAATTCATTAATTGTAGGGGAATGGCTCGAAGTTGGATAAATGGAACACATTTAACACCACCATACTTGAAAGGTGTTGATGAGTTTATGGGCTTTGTTCGACAACATTTTAGTGAAAATGAAGACATATTATGCCCATGCAGGGACTGCCTTAATCTGCAACGCCACAGCCAATCAGATGTGATGGAGCACATACTCTGCAGTGGTATGTCTGTTACATATACAAGGTGGATCTTTCATGGTGAAGCGTTGAGTGATGATGAAGGTGATAATACAGAGGATGCTGCATATCCTAATGACGATGACTTTGATCAAGACAATGGAGGTGATGTTTTGTATTTGGTAGATGATCTGGTCAGGTCTGGAAGGCAAGATGATGGTCAGCCTAACCTCTTTCCAAGCTAATGGATGAAGCCAAGAAAGATCTTTATGAAGGATGCAGCACATTTACACGGTTGTCGTTCATTATTAAGCTCCTCCATATCAAATCATACAACCAGATTACAAATAGAGCATTTAATGCATTTGCTGAGCTAATCAGTATGGTGTTTCCACATGCCAATATACCAAAATCATACAATGAAGCTAAGAATGCTCTTCGTGAAGTTGGGCTTGGTTATGAGACAATTCATGTATGCAAATTTGATTGTGCATTGTTTTGGGGGGAGCATGCCAACAACAGCCATTTGTCCTGAGTGCGGGACATCAAGATGGAAAGATGTGGAGGAAGGAAAAAGATACCTAACAAGGTACTTAGGTACTTTCCTATAATCCCAAGGCTTCAAAGATTTTTTGTGTCAAATGAACAATCTGCAGATGCAAGGTGGCATAAGGAGAAGAGGGTTACTAAGGCAAATGTTATGAGACACCTTGCTGATGGTGAAGCATGGAAGCACTTTGACCATGAGTTTGATTGGTTTGCTGGTGATGTCCGTAACATAAAGCTAGGTATTGCCACAGATGGATTCAGTCCCTTTGGAAACATGAGTAGTTCATATAGTATGTGGCCTATTTTTGTCATCCCATACAACTTCTCACCCTGGATGTGCATGAACCAATCCAATCTCATGATGGCTTTGCTTATTCCTGGAAGAAAAGCACCTGGAAAGGAGTTTCATGTATTTATGCAACTGCTGATTGCAGATATGATAAAGCTTTGGGGACCTAGTGTGGATACATATGATGCATTCACAGGGAAAACATTTACTTTGCGTGCTGCATTTTTGTAGTCGATTCATGATTACCTTGTACTGGCCACTTTCTCAGGGCGTAGCACAAGAGGTTATTATGCATGTGTGCATTGTGATGAGAACCCTTGCTCTGAGCCTCTGAAAAACAAAATTGGGTATGTTGGGCATCGTAGATTCCTACCTACTAATCATCCTTTTAGAAGAAGCAAAGATTTCAATGGAAAGACTGAGAACCGAGGGAAACCTAGGAAGTTCACAAATGACGAAGTGATGGAGAAGTTAGAAAAAGTTAAAGATTTCAAACTAGGGAAGCATCTAGCAAATAAGAAGAGAAAGCGCCCTGAGAAAGATCAACCAAACTGGAGTCAAAAGGTGAGCTTATATGATCTACCATACTGGTCAAAACTAAAATTAGCATACAACCTTGATGTAATGCATATTGAGAAGAACATCTGTGAGAATATACTTGGGACTCTACTAGAAATTCAGGGAAAGAATAAGGATACGGTAAGTGCTAGAGTGGATTTGAAAAAGTTAGAAATCAGGAAAGACCTGCACATGCTAGTAATCTAGCAAGATGTGTGGATCTTGAAACATGTAAAGTGCATGGGTTGAAGACCCATGACTGTTACATACTTCTGCAGCAGGTCATACCAGCTGCGCTAAGAGGACTGGTGAGAAAGGATATATATGAGGCCATTGCTAAATTGGGTAATTTTTTCAGGCAGTTGTGCTCAAAAACTCTTAGACTTGATGTACTGCATCGGATGAAGGATGAAATTCCTGTAACTCTTTGCAAGCTTGAGAGGATTTTTTCCACCTGCCTTCTTTGATGTAATGGTTCATTTAGCTGTTCGCCTACTTGAAGAGGCTATTCTGAGGGGGCCCGTGCATTATGGCTGGATGTATCCAGTAGAAAGAAGGCTTGGGTACCTAAAGGGAACTGTTCGTAACAGAGCAAAGCCAGAAGGGTCAATTGCAGAGGCCTATGTCATGGATGAATGCTTGACCTTTTGCTCTAGATATTTGAATAATATTGAGACAAGATTTAACAAACAAGATAGGAACAAGGATGGGAAGCGAAGTGTATCTCCTAATGAATTGGAAATTTTTTCAGTTGCTGCTAAAGGTTTTGGGTCGTCCACACTCAATTATTATAATAATGATGGTTTGGTATGTGCTTAACAATTGTCCTCAAGTAGAGGAGTATATGGAGTAACTTCCTTGTCATCATGATGAATAGTATGTAATTGGTTTTTAGAGAAAATAAATGTTGATGTGATAATTTTTCTTGTGTTGTTGTAGGGTTTGCGGAGAAGAATTACAAAGGAAAGGTATGATTAACATTGATCAGACGCTTGAGAAGGAATTCCCTAGATGATTTGAGAAGCATGTAATTTATTTGTTTCTATTTTTGTTATGTCCCTTTTGCATTTCTGATGTCATTAACTTGATGTAATTAATGTGTGCACATCTTGTGGCAGATACATAATTTAGAAGAGCATAATGTTTCAGAGGATTTGTACTCACTAGCATCTGGCCCAGACAAGCGTTTACTGGTTTACTCTGGCTGCAGTGTGAATGGTGTTCAGTATCACACTTTGGATCGTGAGAAGAACAGAAGAACTCAAAATTCAGGCATCATGTCCAAGGCAAATCTCAATTGTGTAGAGACTGAGTACTATGGTGTTCTGAGAGAAGTTATTGAGTTGCAGTACCAAAAAACAAGCATGGAGATAGGTCAGTCTTTATGTTTTGTTGTGATTGGTTTGATCTTCATGGCAAGACGACCGGTATGAGAAATGATGGGTACTTCAAAAGTCTTAATATTAAGGCGCTTCGGTACAAGAAGTATCCCTTCATCTTGGCTTCGAACAAGTGTTTTACATGGAGGACACAAGGTTTGGAAATGACTGGAAAGTGGTGCAGACTTTCAGTCATAGACATTTGTATGATGTTCCAGAATCAGAGACAGGTGAGCCCAATGATGCTGATGCATACCAGGAAGAAATCTCATCAGTAGCTTTCACTATGAACGATGTTGATCCATTGTTGGACACTTTTAGCCGTGATGATGAAGAAGGCACGGCGGTTGATGCTAGCATTGTTCACGATCTTGAGAAGAATGACAACAACTATGATGAAAATAGTGGTACTGACAAAGAGGAACACGAAGATGACACATTGAGTGAGAATGCAAGTGAGCATTCAAGTGATGATGAGTAGATTTAAAATAGCATGTGTAGTGGACAAGGGTGATTCAATAAACTCAACACATGGTGCATGTAATTCATCAAGACTAATATCAGTGGCATGGGGAGTGTGGGAATTGATACCTTTATTATTACCTTGTAGACTCAACTCATGTGTGGTAGGTACTAGCGGTGAAGACGGATCACAAACTTCAAGTGGTGCGACATTTGTAGCAATGGTGGAAGTATCAGAACCAACTCATGATGCGGGGACTTGTACCGGGCGTTTGCTTGCCTCATGTATCTGTCTCTTTATTTCCTGTTCAGCTTTGCAAGCAAGTGGAAGGTACTAAAGCGGAAAAAATATGAGTGGCAAGCAGAAACCCACTCAATCAGACAAGCAGTCGTGGCCGTGTCAAGTGTTAGCTTTAATTTGAGTGGTCTTGGACCCAAAACGGACTCCGTATGAGAAAGTTATGGCTGTTTTTCTAGAACCTCTCAAACTAGACTTGGATATGGATTCTTCAACTAGTACTCTTGCCACTTACTCACGGTACTGAAGTCAGAGCCTCTAGGATATAGAATTCAGAGTTACCGAGAGTTATCTCTAGAACCACACCAAGCAGATGTCCTTGGAGCCTCTGAGATAGAATTCAAAAGGTACCGACATTAGCTACTGGTATCATGCAGCCGACCACGGAGCCTCTGGAACTGAAGACGGAGGTGCCGAGATTAAGTTCTGGGAACACGCAGTCATCCTCGGAGTCTCTAAAGTCACACTCAGAGGGACCGAGCTCAGCTTCTGGAAAGCACAAATGTTCTCGGAGCCTCCGGGAAAGATCTCGGAGGGTCTGAGTTCAGCTTCTGTTCCCACACGAGATGAAAGTCGGAGGGAAAGTCAGAGCCTTCTGAAAATGTAAGAGCTTCCGGAAATGTCGGAGCCTCGGGAAACACAATTTTTTGAAATCATTTGCTATTTTTACAAATTAAATGAATTTAAGGCTATTTATTGGAAATTAGGTTCAAATTTGAATCTAAAAATTTAACATTCTCCACCAAAAATTATTTTTCCCTCCACTTTTCCCAATTTTTTCCCGCATCCCCCTCTGTGTCCCCACCTATCAGTCACTCACCCTAAAATTTCACACCCTTTTTCACCCGCGAGAAGCTGCCCGCCTCCCATTTCTTCTCCCATCCCCTCCTATTCTTCTCTCTTCTCCCGCGATTGGAGCCAACGGCGAGATTGGAGCTACCCGCCTCATTCCACCAGCCCCCTCCCAGGCGTAGCTCTCCCTATCCTACTCGAATCCAACAAGGTCAGTTCCTTCCCCCTCGCCCCCATCGATATGTGTTTCTGTGCATCTAGGGTTCATGCTTTTGTTCAGTCTGGTTAGATTGTGGCATTCACATGTTTCTTGTCCTGATTGATTTACTTAACTAAGACCCCAAGTCGCTTGTCCTGATTGATTAACAGTTGCTTTGTCCAGAAGCCATGATGTTTCTTGCTGTAGATTGTTTGTGGTTCATGTAAAGATGCTATGTCCTGTTTTTTATCTCTTTAATCACTTAGCTTCAGGATGTCATGTTTTTAGTTTCAGCTACTACAATCATGCCAATTCCAGACTATGAGAAGAATAGGTTGGAAAGGGCGCGGAATATCAGGGCTGCGGTAGCGCTGGGCCGTGACAATCTACTTCCTCTTCAAGATATACAGAAGATAGCTCATAGCATTGTATACGGTGATGACCCTGATGCGCAACAGAGGACCAGTATGCGAGGTGATGATGATGGCTCTGGCTCTGAATATGAGCCAAATGATGAAGAGGAGGCCAATGCTGCGGATGAGTACTCTTGCTATCTCAAAATCAAATAATAAACCACCGAGAAAGCGTGTCAAATCCAAAATCAATGTACCTGCTACCTCAAGATCAATAAGATCTAGACCAAACACAAAAAGTGGGTCAATTCAAGCTATAAACCAGTCGCAACAATCCACATCTAGTCCAACAAACACCTCACCTCACCTAACTTCTAAGGATAGCAACTCACCTGAGGCCAATTCAGATATGCAAGATTCTCAAGAAATGACAGACACAACCAGACACTTTGATAACATGATTACATTACAAGGCCAAGGTATATGTAGCATGATCTCTTCACATTTTCTACTTTTTAGTTACAAATTTTACTTTCTACTTTGTCTGCTACCTTCTTATGTAGATGCATTAGCATGCTCCACTAGTCCAACTGATCCAGAACTGTCAAAGAGAGGTCGACGTAGACCAACCATGGGGCATGGACTGCAGGACTATGCAAGAAGAAATGGAGGGAGCAAGATGCACATTGATTTTTTGATAAGCAAAGTGAGACCTACAAAACCAGTCCAAGCAGCCAAGCTAACTTCTGAGTGTGGCATTCTATCCGCAACAAGATGCATGTTGCAACTCACTGGAAATATTACAAGACAGAGCAACTAAGACATTATATTCCCAATGCTATTAATGCTGTTGCGGTGAGACATACTCCTTGATTATTTTCATTCACTTGTTCACATGTTGTGCTATCTACGTAGTGATGTATCATATCAATTCAACATTTTCAGAGAAAGTTTGACATGGATAAAAATGATGAAGTTGCCAAAGGTGTATGCACAAACATAATCCAGAGAGCTGTTCGTCAACAACGCTACAAGCTAAAGAGGGATTATTTCAAGGATCTTACTATTGAGCAAGCGTTATTGCGGAAGCCACCTAACATAACTCAAGAAAATTGGACAAGTCTTGTCACAAAATGGTCTGATGAAAGATACCAGGTATGTAGCACAAATGCCACCAGCAACTGCTTGTGCATTGATATGTAGGATTAGCTAACGGTGTACTAATATTCAGCCGCTTCATATAGGAAATATGTGAAAAGAACAAGCACAACTGAGAAGGTGTGAAGCATCACCAGACTACTGACTCTAGGAGCTATGTTGCACATTTCCACTCCCTTGTAAGAATTTCAGCTAGCTCAATTCAAGTCCTAAATCTATTACAACTGGTTTTTATTGAGTACTAACGTTAGAATTTCATATATCTTGTAGAAGAAAGAGAAGTACAACAATCAGGAACCGAGTTCCATTGAGTTTTTCAAAGAGACCCATACCAGCAACAAGAATGGCAGCATGAGCGAACTGCACTGACAGCTTGTGTAAGTTTTCTTTCTATATTGATGCTGACTAGAAATAATTTCTCATATGGATCAAATGTAATCCAACATATGAACATTTTCTTACTTTAGCGTCAATGCTTTCCTTTCTTCTTCAGACTGCTATGAAAAATAAAAGAAGGGAAACTCAATCAGAAGGTGCGTAGCCAATGTCTGATACAATGATTGTGGACGAAGTTCTAAAGGACAAGAGTGCCTCAAGCACCTTCCTTGCTAGCATGGGGTACGCATCAACCTCTAGGAGGTCTGGGAGCTCTACTTCAACAACACGCATCCAAGAGCTAGAAGAAAGAATTGAACAACATGAGAGAGAGGCAAGAGATGCAAATGATAGGTACCAGCAGGAGTTAAGCGCAAGACTTCAAGCACAAGAGGGAGCAACTGAAGAGATGAAAAGGAAGCAGTAAGAAGAATTGGAAGCTGTGAAGAAGAGCCAGCAAGACAAAATTGAAACTTTTGAAAAGAAGCAACATGAAATGGATGCCCTTATTGGTTTCCTCTTAAGGGCTCAAGCAACTCAGCAGTCCCAGACCTGATGGTGCATGAATTCTGGTTTGAAGGCCATCCTGTTGTGATGGTGCTTTTGTTGATTTTTCAGCTATGAACTATCTTGTGGTCTTTAGTTCTATCAAGTTTAGCTTGCAACTTCTCTATTGTCGTGACTATCAAACTTGGTGAATCTGTGATATAGTGAGTGTCATTTGTGATGTTTGAGGATCATTTTGCTGTGAATTGAATATATAATGTGATTTGTCTTTGAATTGAATGTATAATGTGATTTGGATCTGAATTGAATATATAATGTGATCTAGAAGTAAATTGAATATATAATGTGATTTGCCTTTGAATTGAATTTGATTTGGGAATTCGCTGTAATTTAAATTTGTAAAATAGATTTTTGCTGCTGACGTCACCATATTCTGTGTTAAAATTAGTGACAGTTGCTGAATCCGCGTCATCCTTATCTATGACAAAAGTTGTGACGTCTAGAGCTGACATGGCATCAATTCAGTGACGGTGGCTTTGTCACTGAAAATGGTTAACCATGACGGATTTCCATCTAAAATGTGACGTTTAGCGGCCGTCACAGAAACACCAAATCAGTGACGATATAGAAAACGTTACCGAAGGTCCTATATTTAGTGACGTCTTTTGTGCACACCGTCAACCTAATAAATCTGTGACGGGGATTCCATGATGATGCCCGTGACGGCTGAAAAACATCACAAAGATCTATTCAGTGACATTTAGGGCTATTCAGTGACAATTTCAGCTCGTCAGTGTACGTAGATCCGATCTCTTGTAGTGTACATGTTGAAAGAGCATCGGGCAAACACCAACAAGGAGAACCCAAGTAAGAGTCGAATGACATGTGATACTAAGAGAAGATGATGCTAATATGATGAGGTGTTAGGTATCTTGGTGTTTAAAGTTGTTGAGTTAGGGTTTTAGGGCTTTTGGAAAACTTGCTCTTATATTAGTCTTCGAGTTCTCAAGCTTACAATTACATCATGGCAAGAGTCCAGAGATGATATAAGTGAAAATCAAGTTAGCGATAGGTCTCTAAGGATTTGGACTTTAGACTTAAAAGAAAAAAAAAGAAATTTTGAGCAGTTGCCATATAGCATGAAATGAATGCCCTTTCGAATGAAAGAAACCCATGCTTCTTAGGTTTCATTTCAAAATGATTTGCCCTTCTGACTTATTGAGTGCTATAGAAATTTTGAAATACTTGGAAGTATGTAAAAACTATTTTAGGGTGCCTTGGAACTAATATATACAGCATATATGTCATTTTAAAGAAAAGGAAAAACAAGACCTGCATCTATTCCTCTAACTCAAAAACTTTTGAATCTCGGAACATTGTTTGAATAGAAAGTTTGGAAATGAATTTTGGAACCCAGAACCGGAATAAGCTTCTAGAAAACCGGTCTGGAACTCTGCGAACCGGTCAAACCAGGGATTGGAGCGATTTAGACCAGACCGAACCGGCTCCCTAGCTAACCTAGTGACTAGAAATGATCATTCGCACTTGCAGGGCATAGTGCAATCATTCACGCAGACGGGGTTCTTGCGGCCATCTGCACCGTTGTGTCCTACTTGTTAGAGAAGCAACGTCAGAGGCAGAAGGAAGGATAAGGTGGGGCTCGATAGGACGGCTGAGGAGGCGAAGGAGGTCACTGGCACCAGATGGTGGCGCTCACAAGAAGGAGGAGAGAGAGAGAGGGAGGGCAGGGGCTGGGACTTAGGCACAATGGTGGCTAGGATTAGGGAGCACGAAGGAGTTAGCTAGGGTTAGGGGAAATGAGTTATATACCAGAGATCTTGCTAAGTCTGATGGGCCCACCCAATTTATCGATAATTTTGTTTTAAAAATAATCATATGTAACGACTATCTATCATCGATGGTTTTTGAAAAAAAAACCCTCCCTATGATGTGTACTTTCATTAAAACCGCATGTGATAACTCTAATCACAGGTGGTTTTTAGTGAACCGTCTCTGATTAGAAGTTTTGGATCGTTGTTTCTGCAGTAACACATCGACGGCTGATACTAACAGCCAGATTTTGTCAAATAAGAATGTATATATTTCATTCAAACTTCAAATCAGCAAGTTCCACTTATGAACAAACTAATTAAGTCTAGCAATGTACTGGTAGAATATAATTTGGGGTCCATCTTGTCAGTAACCAGTGATCAAGCATACTTACGGTGCATGAACCATGAACATATGAGCGTACGTACGTTCTTGGAAAATAGCAACGGAATGTATTAAAGGAAGCGCCACAGTTTCTCGAAAGCACAAGACACCGTTCATTTCCTAACACGTCGAGGCATGCATTTAAGTTGAGTGAAGTACTGTTCGGACTTAGACCTTACTCACATCACTTGAATACCAGGTATGAAAAATTTCAACGTTGCACGCACTAACAGAACCAGGTATCACTACCGTAGAAGACCACGTCATAGATGGGTAGAATCCTCATTCCAAATGATTTACCCCGTTCTGAAAAAAGAATCTGTAATATGAGACCCATATCACAAACAGGTGAAGATCACCCATCCGTAATAATTTCTTAAGGTTTCAAAAAAAAACCCAGCTGTGACATCCCTCGCCGGCTCGCTTGATGCCACGCTGCCGCACCCACCATATGCCCAAGGCCGCCATGGCATGGAGCCACCACACTAAATTTATGGGCGTCCAAGCTCTGTCATATCCGCCGCCATCGGGGTCACCATGGAGGCACCACACATATTTGCATCAAAGCATACACCGTCGTAGCCACCAGCGTCATCATGGATCGAAGCCACCATGCCAGATCTGCCATGAGATGGGAGCCGAGAGGAGGAGGGAGGCACCAACCTCCTCATTGTCCTAAGCACTGACCTCATCTTCATCTTTGACTTCATTATCATCCTGAGCACCACAACCAAATTTGGCCGCCCCGAGCTCGGGGAAGACGCACCACCGTCGGATCTGGCCACCCGGAGCTCAAGGATGACGCGCCACCGTCATATCTGGCCATCCTGAGGTGGCGAGCCGTCGAGCACGTGGATACGGCCACTCGGAGGTGGGGTGCTCAGCCGGAGGCGGTGACTGAGGGAGGAGAGTTGAGCGGGGGTGGTTGGGTGCTCAGAGGAGAGGAACGGCGGCAAAGGGAGGAGAGCATGAGCAAAGGCAGTGGGGCGCTTGGAGGTGGGGAGCTTGAAGGCACTAAGGTAGAGAGAGGAGAAAGGGAGAAGGGAGGAAAGCGAGAAGAGGGAGAAAGCGGCGAGGTCTTTGGGGGTGTGAGGATTGGGGTTTCGGGCATTGGTTATATAGTGGTGATAATTGGGCCTATGTGGGGCCGGACATATCAGAGAGAAGTTTGAAAAGAAAAACCGTATGTGGTTCCATCACTACAAGAAATTCTTTGATCCATGACGAAAATTCTATGACAATGCCACATTTCGTCATAGATTTTTACCTTTTAATGACGAATGTAGCAAAATCGTCATAGAGCAGTGGTGGTTGGCTGTAGCCGTGCAGTTTTGTGACGATTTACATTAAAAACGTCACAAGAACCTAAAGCAGAGTCGTCATAAACACTTTATCCATTCCTTTGTGACGCTTCTACATGTATTGTGACGAAAGTCATTTGTCATAGGTCATCTAAAATAACAGTTGCAATTGGTGATCGTCACGAACATTCCGTGGGACCACCTCCGTCCGGTGACTGTACTGACACCTCAGCATTTTGATCAATGTGTCATCCAATGTAAACATTTGAAATTTTTTTATATTTTCTGGATACAAGCTATAAATATAAAGAAGTACTTAAATATGATTTTTTTTAATTTAGAGATATTATTTGGGATACATGTAATTCAAATTTGAATTATATCCAATAAATAGCCAAAAATTCATTTAATACCTAAATAATAGCAGATCATTAAACAAACCCCCTAATTTTGACATGAACAATACAATGTAGTATGTTCCATGTAGAAAAATTTTGGAGCACTCTAGATAAATATTTTTGGAAGGTACTGTAATGGCCCATCTCTAAATTATGCATTAAAGTGATAATGTATGGACTAAAATAAAATTTTAACCTTAATTGGATCATCTCATGCATTGCATTAAAATATGCTCAAAGATTAAAATCACATGCATCTTTAGACCTCATGCATCGCCGATTTCTATTAGAAATAAATAATTTGTCAATCGATCTCTCATGTATTCTAAGTATTTTAATAACGAAAACAAATACAATATATTGGATATGAGAAACAACTACATAGCTTCTATATACAATGCATAATCTCTGTGATTTTCTCTAAACCTAAAACCAATGTTTTGAATCCCGAATCTAATATCATTTTAAAATTTAATTTATAAACGAAATAAAATGGTATTTAAAAATTAAGCCTCTTATAGATGATCGGATTCCACGGTTGCGTGACTTGCGTCCGTATCGTTGAGATAATTGAAATGGATTATTTACTCGCTCGATTCGGAGCCCGTATGGGACACCCAGGGCTTTGCCAATTTTGGAGGGCTGAGTTAATTCGGAGATTAGTAGTAAAAAAAAGAGAAAAGGGAAAGGATAAGGGGCAGAGGCATGCATCGGGCTGCAGGAGGGAGGGAGCGCCAAAATCCCCAATCCCTTTCCCTTGCCGACGCTGCCCGAGGGAGCGCCGCCGCCTCCTTCGTCGACCGCCGCCGGCGAGGTGGCTGCTCCCGTCGCCGGCCACCTCCGCCGCTTCTCCGCTCGCCGCCCTCCGTGCTGGGCGCGCCGTCGCCGCCACCTGCGTCCCGGCCGATGCGCGCCGCTTCTTCCGCCTCCGCCTGGCCGCGCCACCGCCATGCCCGTGAATCCCCACCGCCGGCCACCTCGCGCCGCCCCGCGCCTCCCCGCCATCTTCCTGCTGCCCCGCCTCGCGCCGCACAGACCTCCTCGCGCCGCCGCCGTCCAGATCCGCTCCGGCCGCTGCTCTTCCGGCCGCGCTGTGCGCCGCCTACGGCTGCACGCCCCCGATCTGCCGCTTCTCCCGCCGCGCCACTCCTCCCTCACCCCCGCTGCCACCCGCCGCCACCTAGGTTCGCCGCCGGCCGCACCTTCCCTGGCCTCCGCCGCCACCTCCTTGGGGTTGGCCGCCAGGTCGGGCAAGGCGGCGGCGGCGGCGGCCAAGTACGTCAAGGTGGCCGTGGACGGCGCGCCGTACCTGCGGAAGGTGAACCTGGAGGCCTACGCCGGCTACGACCAGCTCCTCCGCGCGCTCCAGGACAAGTTCTTCTCCCACTGCACCATCAGTGAGCACCTCCTTTCTTCTTCCGGTTGTTGCTCGTGTTGATTGCTTCCGTGATGGTCTGAGCTGACGAGGAAGGTCTGTGCTAGATGGGGATCAAGGAGGTCGCCGCCTTCCTCGGCCACGTCGGCGCCAAGACCTCGTGTACGCTTCTCTCTGCTCCTCACTCTAATTCACCTTTCATGTGCTGGGATCTGAAAGTAATGGGGATTTGTAGAAAATATATAGGCTGCTTGAACACTAAGCTGTGGTGGAATCATGTGGGGTTTTCAGTTATATATCTAATAGCCGAATGCAACTAGATGTGGGTTAAGGGTATTGGTTTTCATCAGAATAGTTCCTTATCCAGATTTGGGACTTGACATTTGCAATTCTGCATCTGAATATGGAAAGAACAATGGATTTACTCAATTTACCCTTGGCTATTGTTGGGTTGTGCATCAAGTTTTATCAGTATACTTTTGTTCAACTGATTGGATCTTCAGCAAATTCATTCTAATTATGTTATATGTTCACTGATGATGTGACACATTTAACTTCACGCCAAATGTATGAAAAACCTAAAGACGACATCGATAGTAGCATCTGATAAATACTGGAGCCATTACTCCTTCAGGTGGATATGGTTCTGCGGACGGTAGTCCTTTGGCGTGGGGTCTTTGCTACAACCGTGAATTGAGCCCAAGCCAGAGCTATGGCGACAATAGCAATGAATTATATCGTTGTGTTGAAGGAGTGGAGTACTATGGCCGAGGCGCCCTTCCTGTTTACTGGTCAGGCCGATATGTACTTCCGTCGATTGTTGTTAATTAGGAACTGACTAGATTAATCTACTGACGACTTTGGATCTGCTTGTTATTGATCCTTAGGAACTACAACTACGGTATCGTGGGTAAGGGTATCAAGCAGGATCTGTTGAACCATCCGGAGTTACTAGAACAGAATGCCACCCTAGCATTTGAAGCAGCTATCTGGAGGTGGATGACTCCAATGAAGAGGAAGCAGCCATCAGCCCATGATGCCTTTGCTGGCAACTGGAAACCAACCAAGAAAGACACTTTATCCAAGAGGTATCCTGGTTTTGGTGCCACAATGAGTGTTCTCTGTTATATAGTGTTGCTAGCTGACAAATCTGAACTAGCACAAGTTGGTTTCTTGCTTTCAGTGTACAATCATGTGTGCAAGAACTTCAGGCAGAACTTGAAAGGGAGAGACAAGGGAAAGATGAGCTTCGACAACTACTGGATTCTCAGGAGGAGCTGGATTGTCAGGTTACTCTAGTTTTAATTTGTGAACTTCCTTGTTGGGCAAAAGGTCGTCACGTTGTAATGTGTGAGTTGATGTGAACTGTTGGCTTTAGTAGCTGGAAGGGGTCTTTTGGTTTTTCTGGTGGTGTGGTATGTTACCGACTTGTGATGTGAACTATGTCTCTATCGAGTTAGAAATGAGATATGCGACCTTTCTAAACTGGTAATTGTTTTGTTGTTCAAATGTATGAATTGGTAATGGTCGACGTGGCTTGTGACAATTTTAGTATGACGTGGCGCCATCGTAGCAATAAGCTAGTGACGATTTTTACTCCATCTATGACGGAAAAAGATTTCGTCACGAAATCTATGACGAAAAAAGATTTCATCACAAAGTTTATGATGAAAATCTCTGCATCGTCACCGAATGTAATCAGCTACGCTCAATCGGTGACGATCCTTTTTTTCGTCACAGGATCGTCACAGATAATACTTAATGACGATTTTATCGATTTTCTATGACGAAAATACACCGTCGTAGATCGGCGAATTTCTTGTAGTGCATTTTAATTGTCACAGACAATTTTGTTAGCATAAATCATCTGTGATAAGTAGTTTATCATAGACCATTTGAAAAAACCAGCTGTGATGTTAATATTGATAAAAACTGTTTTTTATGAGTCTCATCACATACGGTCTTGATGAACTGTCTATAATAAGATGTCTAAAACAACCTATTCTATAGTAGCGTATTCTTGTACGGCCTCGCAGCCGTTTTTGCTAAATTTTCTGACATACAGTTTTTAATCGTGAGGTAAGGTCTAGATTGACGCTAAAGTTCTTCCTTGTTTGCCTTTCATATAAAAAGGAAGAGCTACATGCGGGAGAAATTGGCCTATGAGAACCTTGCTCCTATGAAAGAAGTTGGCATCTGGCATCTAACCCATGCCTGTGAGAGTGCAGCTTAGATAAAGTGTCTTTCATGCATGGCTTCCATTTTGATATCATCTACTTGGATATGCGTGTTGCACACTAACAGGAAACTGAAACATACAGTGAACGAGTTGTAATACTGTGGGGATAGCTATACGTGTTTCCCATAAGTATCATGCATGCATTTGAATATTGGGTTCAATTTGACCCAAGCACGTACCCGGCCGACCGAATCCAAGCTTCTATTATTCTTGGAAAGAGGAGACCATATGTTTCAACTTAATATATATATTTCTACCAGTATTCGTCTTTAAAAAAAAAGCGGCTTTCGGTTTTTTTTTAACTTATCTTTGTTGACGTTGTACGTCTTGAAATGTGACTAGAGTGTATGTTTGTTAGTACCTAACACCTTTAGCTTTAAAAACGTGACTAGACTGCATGCATGAGTCTTTATATGGACGGTAAATAAATCAACGAAGTTGAAGCTCCCAATTTTGCTGAGGAAATTAAAAGAACTGGATGCAAATGAACCACATAAATACACCTGTCATAAGTTTGGATGTGATACAATCAGGAACAGAACAAACGGTACGTCGTCTATTGCATTTCGATAAAGCAGTTTCATGTACCGCGATCAGTTCTTTCTTCATATTTTGTTCTCTGATTAACACGGCACATCAAACAAGATAAAGACATGCATCCCTCTCGCATGTGAAGCATATTCCACGTCCTTGATTTGATCAGAGAAGAGAAAGGTATAGGTTGCTCGCGACGATCGAAACGTTTGTGTGCGTGTGTGTATACATGTATGGCTGTAGATATTTCTTCTGGAGTCATCTCAGGGTAGCACTGCACGATCAGGTGACATTTGTATCCATCGTTTAATACTCGACAAACCGTGCAAGGCCCATATGCATGACCACCCTGATATCTAGCTAGATAAGGCTATATATTGGAGCGACGACACTGTTGACGACGGCCTAAGGGTGAACCTACTGTATTTCAGGGCACTTCAAAGTTGACACAGCACTTATATAAAGATGTGTAGGCTTGGTATGTGCGAGGAAGACTCCGATCTATATTAATTTTTTCTTTGTTTTTATTTCTTAAGGAAAACATTACAAGCACGGTGCCAAGGAGAGCTGTCCCAAAAAACTACAAGGAGACATTTGAAAAAATAAAAATTTACATGGAACTCCTTTAGGGTCACGTCTCCATCGCTCCGATCTTCGCATCACATAGTGAAGAAACTATAGAATAAAAGTGCATCTTGGCCCTTAAGTGGATTTTGATTATTAACGATAAAACGCTTAAAGAATTAATGTGTGTGTCAACATGTTGATCAGGTTTTTAGTTCTCAAGATAAGTTAGAACAAAGGTTTATGAATCCTAAAAAGATTGATAAAAAGACGATATGAAATTAATCAAGAAGGTTAAGGACATTGTTCTAGTCCTTTTAGTGATCCAATGATCATATCAAGTGTAGGACAGTCGTACTATAAAGGGAGCTAGTCAACGGCATAGAAGAAGATAACTTCCTAAGGGCTCAAAAGAAATCTATCATAAGTCTTTGAAAAACTCTCTACACCAAACTTCAGTGTTCATCCATAATGTCCGGACCAGTCGGCCGGAATGTCTGAGTGTGTGTGAGAACAGGTTCTAGCGTGCTAAGTGTTGACTTGGACCCTTGAAGTGAGGTTCATCTAGAGTAACCCCTTCCGAGCTTCTGTCCAGTTGTTTTCCTGCTGTCAGGACCTTCTGAGTGAATTCTGTCTAAACACTTTGAGTAAAGACAAAACTTCTGTCCAGAGATGTTTTTTCACCTGTACCATCCAAGTGAAGGTCATCCGAACTATCCCAAGTCCATCTAGTAGTTTTGTCCTAAGTGTTTCCTATTGTCCAGAACTTCTAAATGAGGTTTGCCCGGACATTCCGAATGACAACAAAGCTTGTATATAGAAACCCTGGCTTCATCCGAACCTCCCATAGAAGTTCATCCGAAATCTTTGACCCAAGACTTAATCTCTGTCCTAGTGCTTTCTTTCGTCTGGACCTTCGTGGTCCGGTAGCTCCGACGAAATCAAGTTGGCTCCGTTTTTGCCTGTCCAGGACCTCCAGGTGAGGATGTCTCGGAACCTCCAAGTCAATTTGTGTTTTTGGAAAAAAAGGGTTGATTTCGTTTGAAACCTCTAAGTGTCACTGGTTTGGACCCTCCAGGTCTTGGATTTTCCTGAAGTTTTGATCTTTCCGGCATGTCCGAGCTGCATCCTCCAAGTAGTGCTTTTCACCCAAACTATCAGTTGTGTTTGAACCTCGGAACCCCCCAGCAAGGATTTCTGGAACCTCAAGGCAAAGTTTCTTTATGAGTAATGGCTAGATTTCTAGGGCAGTCTATGTAAGCCACCATCCCTCCTGGATAGGCTATCATTTGCATCTCAAATCATGAGCATCACTCTTAATCTTTTCTCTTTTGTTTTCTTGTGAGAAACTTTAAGAGAGAGAAATCTTGACAATTTTGATTAGATTTTTCATTGAGCATTCAAGTAAGGGATCACCTCCAAGCCAAAATCAAGTTAATATTACTCTTGAAGGTTGGTGTCTCCTAGACTGTTAGGTGTCATTCGAAAGTCTTCAAGGGTTTAAAGAAGCCAAAAAGTTTGTGAAGATTAAAGTTTGCCTACTGCAAGGCTAAGAGCTACTAAGAAGACAGGGAGACTTCGTATTGCAATCCTCTTGAGGAAAGAGCAAGTTTCGGTGCCAACTTTGATCATAGGATCAAGCTTCCTCAATAAAGATGTAGAGTCTAGCCAAAGGCTTGAACTTCCACAACAAATCACTGAGACCCACCCTTGTTTGCAATCTTCCTTCTTACTCTCACCATATGTTGTTGTGTGATTGGTTAGTTTACTTATTTTCTTAATTTTGTATCATTTTGGATCTAGTATGTCTAGAGTGTCTTAGTTTTACTTGGTAAATTTTTTTATTAGTCTATTCATCCCCTTCTAGACCATATCCTTAATCCTTCACAGGAGAAGAAGAGTGATACCTCACCGGCCAAGACCTGCACGTGCCGAACTAACCACAAGGGTTATTGATTTCTGCATGAGCTACTCACCTCGAGAGATGTGAGCCTAAGGTCGAGCAAGGTAGGTTGTCTCTATTTCCTTACCAAAACGCTATGGGAAACGACCAAGAACACAAAAACTCAAAGCGGGAGAATCAACTACAAATATAAAAGTGCAAGATCCAAAGGAGCAAATCTGCGATAGCAAACCTCACTACTTCATGCCTGTAGCTCAAGGAGAGACTACAGTAAACGGGAAGAAACCTGAGTACCTTTTTTTTTAACAGGAAGAAGGTTAAGTACTTTATTTGACACGGCGCCACCACGGCCAGAACCGAGACGCCAGACACACCAAACTCTAACCTAACATAGAGGGATCTACCTAACTACACGTTGGAGCGTGGATCTAGGGTCCTCCTCCTTGTGGCGCCAGAACGGCCGTCGGAGGCAACGGTGACCGACATAAGCGCCGGCGGGAGGATACGAACCGGAGACCACCGCTCGGTCGCGCCCGCCGCCTGCCCGTTCCGTGGAGAGCTCAATACAAAGAGAGTTCTTTGGAGTTATATTAATTAATTAATTAATTGTTTGCGTGCATGACCAAACTAGCTGTGGCACATGCACATATCTACTTGTACATGAAAGTATGGGACAAAACGTATGTTCTCCTTTCATATGTTTACAAGAATCTACCTTCCACGTCCAAGCAAGTACATATACAGCGTGTGCTTGGGACATCACCGGTCCACATATTCACTGGTGGAGCACGTGGAGCCCTCCAAAATACTTCACGGAGTGGAGTCATGGTGGAGCGGGGTCGACCATAGTGCAACTTGCTGGAGCAACGTAAGCATCAATGCACCCGCTCCGCACCCCCTCCATGCCTCCTAGTTACCAGACTTCGTTGGGGTTTCGGAGAATTACACTCAAATTTTCACCGGGTAAATCCCCTCAAACCGAGCCCCTCCTCTCGAGCGTTCTGTAGAGTCTGTCCAGACCATCTCTCTCTGCACACGATATCCCTCCACTTGGAACCATAGCGCCCCCAATAATATTCCCAACGGTCTTATCTGGTTTTTTCTGACTGTTATTGACAGTAGCCAAAGAGCATGTTCCTGGTAGCGAGCGATTGTCTACGGTGGAGCACCGGAAATCCTCTGGGCATGTGAGGTCAAATATTAAGCATCAATATCATGCGTGTTGTGTGTGTTATTGATCTATCAACTTTTTCACATCCTATTTACGTATACACATGTGGAGCACATATTCTACCAAATCTCATTACTTCATCATTATCTCACACGTAAAAACAAAACAAAGATAAGTACTTTTTTAGATAATGAACAAAGTCAAGTACTGTCATAAAAAAAAAGGACGACCGATCGAATAATAATGAAGTCGACCTTAGATCTTCTCTTAGGGGAGGAGGAGGAGTGCCACTAGAAAAGAAGATCCATCCAGAATGAACCCACTAGTTTTCACCCTTTGCATTTATCCTGCAACTTCCCGGCTTTCCCAGTGGAAGACATGGCCGCACAAAACATGCTCGAAAACAAGTCGCAGTTGCCACTGCAGCCATGCAAGTGGCGATCGATCCGGCTGCCTCCTGTTGCTCACGCGCGCGCGCGCGCAGGACGTACGGCACGAGTGATCAAGCAACGTACGCATCGATCCAAAAGGAATCCTTAGCTTGCTCCTCATCACTAGCTTGTGTTCCTCGTGTTGCAAGCAGGATTTACTGCCCGCTAAACAAAGCATATCGGGTGTTATGTCCCAACAAAATTCCAAAACGAATCTCTCTCGAGACCTTGAAATCGCAGTGTTTCGAGCAAACATCGCTGTTACGGTAACGAATATACAAGAAGTCTCGTCACGGTCGCTTCGTATACCTTCTCTGACGAGATTAATTATAAACTTTTTTAATATATATATCACAACTAGTTTATTAAGAAAATTTTATATGTGAAAAATATCATCACAGCTAAAAGACTGTATGCGATTTTATATATTGATCCAGCTCATCAAACCTACTAAGGACAAGTCCAAACCAGCTATATAAGTCGCGAGTCTCACTCTAAGTCCCTCGAGCTACCCAATCAAGTCGATCCACCTGCACCCTGCACACGTCATCATTCAAGTCCCCCAAGTCCACAACCGCCCTAATCCTAACTCTCTCTTCCTCTCTCGATCTTCTGCTCCCCTTGCGCGCCGGCGACACTCCCCACCCTTTACTAGTGACCTAGTCCTCTTCTCCTCCTAGATCTGCTTCAGCATGACGCCCTCCTCCTCCTAGATGCGTGTCGCGGATGAGGAGCTACTTGCCCCACATCCCTCCACCTCTTAAGCGAGAGGCACTACAAGGAGGACCCAGAGGCGCTTTACCCATTGAAATTGTTGAATGCCCCATTTGAAGAGGATACCACTGCAGCTGCAGTGCCAGACAAGGAGAAGGAGAAGTCTAGCGTTGCTAGAGAAGCATGGCGACAACCAAGAAGGAAACGAAGGAGCAATCTCTTGCTCTCCCTCCATCTTCCATAAGCATGGTGTCATGGTTGCAGGCTCCCTTCGAGCACCCGACTATCCTCCATCTAAGCATAGGTGGTTGGAGAAGTGGTGGCGGAGCTGGAGGCTACCGTCACTCTTTTAATTAATTTATTAGAATCGTAGACGGTCTAAAACTTTTAATTGTCCATGATTCACATTTTTTTTAATCTAGATCTTTAATCATAGACAGTTTAATAAAACTGTTTATAACGAAAATTCGGAAGTATGTATATATGACGAGGACGTATATAGTAGTGCATCATCCTGTTCAATACTAGTGGCTATGACTACAGTTTATAACATTCAATACCTGATTAGAGCAATACTAAAAATTTATTCGATCACCATCCAACCTGGTGAATTAATCAATGCATGTATAAATGGAAAGAAACACTTATGCATGCATGGCTTATCTCCATGCAGAGAGAATGGAAAGAAACACAAAATTGATGGTGCTTACCATCCAACGTAATGGGTTAAAATTCAGTTGACGGATTTGGTGAGATACAATAAAGTCTTTCGTTCGTTTATACAAATTCATCGAACCAAATGAACAGTCGGATGCATGGCGTAAGTCCATAAAATCCCTATAAACAATAATCCATCCAAAGTTCTACGCTGTAACCATGCTGAAAAGAGCTGGTAAAAAAAATAACATAAAACAAAGAGAGACCAACGTGCGGCACGAGAAGAAGACAATATACGCACAAGAGTAACCGAGATTGACATCTCTCCATGCCCTTTGGTCCCTGTCACGCACCCTGTGGGCTGGGGCCGTGTGATGCGGCACCCTCCTTGCTGCTTTTTTACGCTTTTACCCCTCAACTAGCAGCAGCCTCCACGCTCTTAAATACACCATCACCCCCCTTCCTCTCCCTTCAGCCAGGCATAGCGCTCCCCTGATCGAGTCTTCCTGAGACCTGACTGGCCTCAGTCACCTCTCCCCTGCTCCGTTCATCCAGCAATTGAGACTTCAGACACCTTAATGCGATAGAGAGAGCAGGCGGCGCCATGGCGAGTGTGAGTCCGGCCCCCTGATCTGCAATTCTTGATCCTTCCATGGAGTTGATATGACGCAGCGATTCTACTTCTGTTTTGCTGGTGTTGATTTGTTGGGCCCTTGTATTCGTGCCATGCAGGAGGATGGAGTGCGGGAGGTGGAGCGGTGGGAGGGGTACGTGGCCTGGAGGAACCGGCCGGCGGTGAAGGACCGGCACGGCGGCATGCTCGCCGCCTCCTTCGTGCTGGGTAAGTAAATTCAACTCACTTGCTCCTTCCTTCTAGATTCTTCTAGAAGCCCCTCCGTTGAGCTCGGCCAGAATGAAGTAGGGACCGGGCACCGGGGGAAAGGAGACAGAGCAAGCAGGAATAGGATACTCGACAAAACACTGCATCTCCACTATTGCATGCATCATGGACCATACTTCCTTCCTGCCCTCTTTCTCAAGCCTGAAAGCCACACCTAATTCCCTTTCGTCCCCTTCCTTTCTTGATCGGACCTGCACCCTTTTCCTATCTGATTTGGCTGCTTTTAGACAAGTAGTGCTCAATAGCCTTCTCTGTCCCCGATCTCTCTCTCTCTCTCTCTCTCTCTGTGGTTTCTGTTGGGCTTCATTTCCCCTGTTTCTTTCTTCTTTCTCCCTTTTCCTCCGCCCTATGTTTCTTTCACATACCGTTTTCATCCCTTTCCGTGTTCTTGCAATCGGCAGGAGTTGGGAAGAATTGGGTACCTTTAGCGCCCAATTGCATGACAAGAGGGAGCCAACTTGCTCCTCGCTATAGTTCCATGACGCTTTTGCATGAGCCTTCGCATCCATCACTCCAATGCGCCTGCGAAACTGATGGCTCGGGCCGTTTCGAGCCACTGTTTCATCACTGTATCGAGACGGCGATTTCCCCTGCCGTTCTAGAAGCCACCTGACTTAGTTCTGAGAAAGAAATGGGGGCCCCTCTTGTGAAGGATTACATGTCAAGGGGAAACTGTCCTGTGTGGGAGTCATCTGTTTTTCCTTGTCTCTTTGGTGGTTGAGGAGGAGAGAAAAAACAACAAAATATATGAACCATCCATGGCGTGAAAAAGCTTTTGCCCTCTTTCACCCGCCTCGAGCCGTCCAAACGCACGCATTAAAACGGCACGAATCGCAAGGCAGAAATGGCGACCAGATTGGCCGACATGCGTCGGGAACGGCACGCGTATACAATGGGGGCGTTATGTCAGTTATTACCGCACATGCTGCTTACATATGCTAATTTTCTGAAGGAAAAAAACACCCTATGCAGTTGCGGAGGTGCTCGAGAACCTGGCGTTCCTGGCGAACGCGAGCAACCTGGTGACGTACCTGATGGGGTCCATGCACTACTCGCCGTCGCAGTCGGCGACGACGGTGACCAACTTCATGGGCACCGCGTTCCTGCTCGCCCTCCTCGGCGGCTTCCTCTCCGACGCTGTCTGCACCACCTACGCCGTCTACCTCATCAGCGCATTCGTCGAGTTCATGGTACGCGCTGAATGTTTCACTTAGTAATCTCTAATCTCTGCTTACTACTGCGCATACTCTACCATATCATATCCCGACTAGAAAAATACATGCGTATGCTATTATAGACTTATCATATCAGATGTTGCCGGATAAACGTACGTAGATATAATATATGGTGCTCGTCATATCTCTCCAAGCTAGCGTGGAAAGAAATATACCCGAATATTCTGTCCAGCTGTGCTGCCACGTCGCCACATTGACTTTTTCTTTTTGCCTTTGGCCGGTTGCATATATACACGTGCACATGTTTGACCGGCGAGCGATATCGTTTGTTAGAATCTCTTCGACGCCTAAAGATTAAAGTTTCATCCATGGCGGCATCTCGGCCTTCCAATTAGAGAGAGTCAACAAGCTCGGCAAATTGCACGTACTAATGAACGTACACTAGGTGAAGTGGTAGTGACACCAGTCTCAGGATAATCACATCCGTCGATTTAAAAGCCTGTCACATCAATACTAATCTGGAGATTTAATCTTCGACGCGTGGTGTTATATAGGCGCACTAAACAAGCCCACCCCTTGTCTAAGATTTCCTTGTTGCACTAAACAAGTCCATCCCTTATTTAAATATCCTTGTTGTAGTTGCAAGTACACACTACACTGAGCTTATCTTTACTCTAGAGACCAGAGAACAGGTTCCATCTGACAATGGCAGCCATAAATTAATCAACCGGAGCTCACAATTCCCTACGATTTGGGTTAGGAGGAAATGAGAGGTCAATGATTAATCGTAGCAATCACTTTATTCGCCAACAAGATGCATGGGCAAATCAGATAGCCTGGGTCAAAGGGAACTACTCTAATCTAATCACGATCCTACGTATTGTGACAACATGCAGTAGGCTAGCCAGATAATCGGGGCATGGGGTTAATTGGCCTTAGCAATTCGTAGGCTTCGTTGGATTAGTTGGTGGTCATCTTGATTGGAGCCAGCTTGATTACGCTATTTCACGGTTTTGTTCCTGTTTATGTGTCTCTGACACGTCGACTGATCGCAAAACTTTATGTTTTTCCATTGGGTTTTGGGGTATCTTGGTACTTGGAAAAAACGGCAGAGTATGTACGTACTTTAGTATGGCTGTATGGGTAGCAGGTAGCCGAAGGATGGGTGTGACTGATGTGGATGGAGGGTATAGAGACGTACGTGGTGGATCACGTGGGTAGGCATTGGCAACTTGAGCATGATTGAACTTGAGAGAACGAGATCAGTCACTATGCACGGTCATTTACATCAATAACCGTGCACTGTAGGGCAGGTGTGCATGGTCGATATACGTTGATGTTTAGTTTGTAAAACAATGACAAGTCTTATAAATCATTAAAAAACTGGTTAATATGTCTTTACTCCTATAAATATTTAAGTCGGTAACGTTTGAATTTTCACCTTTCCTACGCCAAAGATAACTTTCTGATTGGTGGGACTTTCTTTTCATGATTTCTACCGTCTTGTTTTAGGGTTTGCAAAATATATGATATAATTATTTTTACTATTTGGCTATCTGTAAGTTTTCTTATCTTTTGTAACTTTTATTATTCGTACAGTAACGTAATCAGCTAGTAGTATAAAAAAAAACCCTTAACCTGGAGCGCTGATTAGGCGTTGTTTGCCCCATATTTTTATGTGAAATAAAATTTACAAGAAAAACCATAGGCTTGTGTAGTAAGTTTGCAATGGACGACGGCATTAATTAAGAGGGGCGCCTGGTGTAGTAGCTACTCGGGTGGTGGGCCGGGGCTAACCGCCGCGCTGTTTTGGGATGCCATCGCCGTCGCGGGAGGCGGGCCCTAGCTAGCTAAAACCCCGGGGCGACGGGCAATCCGATTCCCCTTGTGCGCGCGCCCGCGATCCCGTTCCCACGGCTGGCCAATCCGTCGCCGAGGCCGGCAGGGGAATCTCACCCTCACCGTCCCGTCACGCGCGCACTCTTTAATCCGGACCCCTGACTCCTGCTCGTGCCACCGTGTGACGGATCCCTCTGGGTTACCACCGATCGGCCAAGATCTTTGTTTGCCTTCGGTGATGCCACGAGTGGTCTTAATCCTTCGCCAGATGACCACTAGCTTTAGGCTAAAGCACTTCCTTGACGTGCAGTACCTGTCATGTTGGACCGTTGGTCTTGGTCGCTAGCAAAGAACAGAAGGGGGCAGGTAGGTAGCAGAGTTGGGTGGGCACGCAATCCTTTGGTTATCTTATGAAACCTTGCTTATCTTGATCACG
Source organism: Stipa capillata (assembly GCA_019208055.1). Classification (NCBI taxonomy): domain Eukaryota; kingdom Viridiplantae; phylum Streptophyta; class Magnoliopsida; order Poales; family Poaceae; genus Stipa; species Stipa capillata. The sequence continues at coordinate 217,013 of JAGXJF010004856.1, forward strand.
CGTAATCCAAGTAGCTTAGTTATGATCCACCGGCACAAACAGAGGGCACACAAGAACTAAAAAGGACACGGCCTCAATTTTATCCTTGGGTCGTTGCGCGCGCAATAACGTATGCGCAAGGTGACATGCAAGTCGAGAAAACTAGCTTGTCCTGTTCCTTGATTTCAGCAGAAATCTCTTGAGCACTGTACGTACCCCAGATCCCGGGCAAGGACAAGATCATGGTGGGTGGAGCGACGCGCAGTTGTATGGCGGTGGTGGTCGCTTCTCACGTATGGGGATGCCACCGGCCGGGTCGTTGCGCTGCGTTCTGGAGCCGGCCGAGAACCCTCGGCGGGGGTCCCAGCGTCCTCGTCCGGTGATGGATAACTTGGCGGCCGGTGGTGGTTTGGCCGGGGCTTGAGAGAGCGACCGTATGTGCGTGCCGCGTCGATTCTCGTTTCCTCGGCTTCTGGAACGCCAGAGAAACTGGAGGGTTCCTTTCGGGTGGACTAGGGATGTGGGGCAAAATATGGTACACATGTAAATGGAAAGGATAAAAATTCCATAGGACGAAAGAATGCATGCATGTTTGAGGGCCACATTTAGTCGATCACGACTAGTTGTGACGAAGCATGACGGACAATTTGTTTTGTGGTTATCAAAATGGTTGCTGCATGCCTCGCCGAAAGTTTAGACAGAACATGATAGATTTTTTATTGCGTTTACAAGACATACACATACACGTCACCACCACACGTGCACATTACGCATGTACCCGTGAACTCGTTCCGTTTAATCACACGCTATAATGATAAAATATCGTGCTATGGAGAGTGAGGCTGGGCAGTGAGAAGTTGTTGCTACCAATCGAATGAAGGCTAAGAAAAAGTCAAAACTTGAACACCCTAGCTAGCTGAAGCTAACATAGGCAGCATTACTTGCCACCATCTGATATGTACCCGGCCTTGACCCGTGTGATGGGTTAATCATGACAACAAGTACTACTGTACTACTGTTGTAGTTAAGTGGATCGCCAAACTAAAGGAACAAGTTGCCAAGTACGTACTAGTTGCACCTGTGTGTCTCACTACGCTAGCCGCTTACTTTTGCATTTTCTCTGACCTAATGATCCAACAATGATCACAGGTTGACCATGCATAGCGTCCCAATCTTTTAGAGCCAACATTACTGTCGATGCACATGCTCTGGCCAAGCATGTCAACGCTAACAAGAAAAATGAAAATAAATGATTGTATCACTGAGGTTCCCGAGCCCCATCGCCGGTCAAATAGCTCCATCCGCAGTGGGTCGGTGTCCTCTGATCCTCTCCTCCGCTTTAGCACACCCAACTCACGAGCCATGGCGAGCGAGCCAAAGCGACGGAGCGCACGGGTGGCCGGGCACATGTAGCACGGCGGCCACTTGCCTGGTCCCTGAACTTTAACCTTTTTCCTACTTGATATTTGCAATCCTTGGGCATGATAGCCTGCTTAGTCAACATGACCCATTGCAAATAGCAATGCACGTAAGTATTGCGGCCGGCCCAAAGTACATGGGCCCATGGCCTGCATCTGTTAAGCTATCTTGTTTCTCTGTTTTTAATTTCTTCAGTCTGGTGCAGTGTAATGCAAAGCTGATATTTGAGTGTTGCGATGATGCGCAGGGCTTGGTGATCCTAACGATCCAGGCGCGGTCTCCGTCACTGATGCCGCCGCAGTGCACCAAAGGGCCTGGCGCGACGCCGTGCGAGCCCGTGTCAGGGAGCAAGAAGGCGATGCTGTTCGTGGGGCTGTATTTGACGGCGCTTGGCGTGGGCGGCATCAAGGGCTCCCTGCCGTCGCACGGTGCGGAGCAGTTCGACGAGCACGCGCCGCGGGGACGCAAGGGCCGCTCCACCTTCTTCAACTACTACGTCTTCTGCCTCTCCTGCGGCGCGCTCATCGCCGTCACCTTCGCCGTGTGGGTCGAGGACAACAAGGGCTGGCAGTGGGGTTTCGGCATCTCCACCATCGCCATCCTGCTCTCTATCCCGGTCTTCGCCGCCGGCTCCAGGCTCTACCGCAACAAGGTGCCCACAGGAAGCCCGCTCACCACCATCGCGAAGGTCCTGCTCGCCGCCGCGTTCGCGCGCCGTGGCGTCCAAAGTGCCAGCAATGGTGCCGTCATCGACCGCGCGCCCAGCCCGACGGGGAGCTCCGACATGAAGCAATACTGCAAGTCCGGGGACATTTGTGAAGCCAACGAGGTGACCGAGCCGTCCCAGGAGCTGAGGTTCTTGAACCGCGCGGTGCAGTGCCAACCGCCGCACAGGGCCCTGGCGTGCACGGTGCAGGAGGTGGAGGACGTCAAGATCGTGCTCATGGTGCTCCCCATCTTCCTCTCCACCATCATGCTCAACTGCTGCCTGGCGCAGCTCTCGACCTTCTCCGTGGAGCAGGCGGCGACGATGGACACGCGCGTCGGGGGGCTCAAGGTGCCCGCGGCGTCGCTGCCGGTGTTCCCCGTCACGTTCATCATACTCCTAGCGCCCATCTACGACCACATCATCATCCCGTTCGCGCGCCGCGCGACGGGGACGGAGATGGGCATCACCCACCTCCAGCGCATTGGCACGGGTCTAGTCCTCTCCATTGTCGCGATGGCGGTGGCCGCCGTCGTCGAGGTCAAACGCAAGAATGTCGCCACCAACGCCGGGCTGCTTGACTCCCCGGCGCCGCTGCCCATCACCTTCTTCTGGATCGCGTTCCAATACCTGTTCCTGGGGTCGGCGGACCTATTCACCCTTGCAGGCTTGCTGGAGTTCTTCTTCAGCGAGGCGCCGCCGCGGATGCGGTCGCTGGCGACGTCGTTGTCGTGGGCGTCGCTAGCGCTGGGTTACTACCTGAGCTCGGTGCTGGTGACGGTGGTGAACAGCGCGACGGGGCGCGGCGGGCACCGGCCGTGGCTGGAGGGGGCGAGCCTGAACCACTGCCACCTCGAGAGGTTTTACTGGCTGATGTGCGCGCTCAGCGCACTCAACTACCTCTTCTTCTTGTTCTTGGCGATCCGGTACAAGTACAGAAACGCCAGCGTGATCAAGGGGTAACGCCAATTTGTAATGTAGGGTTGGATGTCCAAGTATCTGGCACAAAGTAAATGCAGGTTTCGGAATGTGGTGATTCCGGTGGGTTTGAGGCTGTTCATTGTTGTGAATTTTATTGATTGGCTGAAGAAGTAACTAAAGAAGAGAGTGGGCGTGGCATGCATGAAATGATGCAAATCCGTACATATGTTTCAGCTGATTGAAGCATGAAGAAGACAATCCCAGTCCCAAGAGATAATCTCCTGATCTATAGTACTCCTAGCTAGTTGGTCTCTTTCAGTCCTACTGCAAGCTTAGCTCATCTCATTCCTGCCTATGCATTTTCCTCATTATGTTCTGTCTAGTATTTCATTGACCGCAGCAAAGGCCGCTACCCATGCATTGGTTGGCACTGGATACGTCCTGGTTACACCACACACGGTGACCGTCGTGTGCGACAGTCGAGTATGAGTATTTGGCAAGTTGCGAACGCAAATGTGTACCAAGTTGCGAATGCAAATGTATCATGTATCACCATATATCATTTATATATATGCAGGAATGGCGCAGGCCTTTGCGAGACACCTCCTCTCCCTGTCCGAAACGTGAACTTGCATAGAGTCCCCGGGGGAAGCACCTGGGGAGGATACCGAGATGAGCGCCTAGAGAGGCTACCGAGACAAGTGCCTAGGAGAAGCACGCAAAAGGGGACTGAACACAAGCATACAGGACGAATACTCGGGGAGAGATCCTCTGAAGCCACGGGTCGTCACCTGGGAAAGCTTCCAAACAGGACCCGCAAAGATGCTCATGCATATTCTGTTAGAGATAGTATGGACATGACTGAAACATCTCTGACAGGGTTATGAGCTGACGGCAACTTCTTAAACTGTCTAGCGGCAGGAATGTAACTATATTTTTCTCTCTCTATAAATAGGAAGGCAGCCCCTGCATTTTAATAGGACAAAAAAGGAGAACAAAAGCAATATACACATCTTGCAACTTCCTCTCTTGCTCTCATGTCTGTGTGTTGTGTCAGGTGGCGGCCTTGCATGCCGGACTTGGCTTCGGTTGGCTTCCCACATGCCTCCATCAGTCAAGTATCTGAACCGGGGTGACATAAGTTTACTGCCTAGTAGGGTAGCCGCCAACAATCAGCTTGTACAAGTGTTCTCTTCGAACCACCATTTCCCTCTCTTTATGGTCCTACGCAATGTCTCTAATGCTACATAAGTGGTCAATGGTTGCATTGGTCTATGGAGGGCTTGAAGAGGTGTTGAGAAAGAGACCTGTTGAAACAGGTGTTCGTGAGCAACCCAACTTTGATAGATGGTCCACATGGGAATTATCCTTATGCGGAACGTATTAGACTTTGAAATTCCTGAAGCCTTTTTCCAACTTACTCACTCTGGTCACATAGCAAGTCATTGTCTCATCAGAGCATTGATACTCATTACGCACCTAGTTTACGACGAATTACAAGTCACCCTTCGCTAACAGTCAACGGACTCCGAGGGATTTCTCTGCTCAGAGCCCAGCTAGAAGGCCTTTATACTCCGCCACATTATTGGTGGCAGGGAAGAGAATCTGAATGACGTATTGTAACTGATCACCTTAAGGGTGAGAAGCAAAACACCAGCCCCCAAGCCCTTGAGCTCACAAGAGCCATTAAAATATAAGGTCCAATGCTCCTAGGTCATTGGTGAAACTAGAAATGGAGTCTCCGTATTCATCCATTCAGCGACAAAATCTGCCAATCCCTGGCTTTTGACCGCCATACAAATAGCAAAATAGAGATCCAATACTCCAAGTTCAATAGCCCACTTGGTGATGCAGCCAGTGACTTCTTGGTTCGAATGACATTTCCAAGAGGAAAGGAAGATGGCACCATGATCTTATGAGATTGAAAGTAGTGCCTCAGTTTGTGAGAATTCGCCAGAAGGGCATATAGGAGTTTTTTTACCCCTAGGTATCACTCCTTTAGCCTGTGTAAGATTTCTCTTACATACTGAATAGGTCTCTAAGTCCCTTCTTGTTCAGCCACTAGTACTGCACTGATCATGTTTGGTGTTGTTGCCAAATAAACCAGTAATGGTACTTCTTCAGAAGGGGTAACCAAAAATGGAGGGTTTGTGAGATAGGACTTTAAGTCCTAGAAGGCACTCTTGGCTTCATTGGACTACTAAAATCGCTTTTTTACTTTTGCGAATAGGCTTGAAGAAAGGCAATCCATGTTCTCCTAACTGCGGGATGAAGCGACTAAGTGTTGCCATTCGGCCTGTCAGGGCTCGGATCTCCTTCACAATGGAAAGTGGTTGAAGATTTTCAATAGCTGAATCTTGTCTGGATTCACTTTGATCCCACGAGCACAAACAAGTAACCTAGCAGTGTTGATGAAGTCGTCCTCAAACAGTAAACTTTGGGCACCCTAGTTCGAGAGGCCGAGGTGCTAAGGAAATGACCTAGAAGGCAGCCCAAGTGACTTCCAACTGCTAATCGCATTTTTGCTAAGGATTAATATAGAAAATGCAACAGAAATGTAACAAGAAATCACCGAAAAAAAAATCTCTGATTGGTCCTTCTCTTTGGGGGCACCGTCCTGGCCTTTTATAGATAGGAGCGACTTATAAGTGAATGTACATGCCTGCCCCTAGGCAGTTTACGGTTATACCCTACTTTACATTACAAGGCTCGGGGTCGGTTCGTATTCTCCTCCTCGCCTCTATCTACTATACACGTCGGCATCTGCCCGATGCACCTCGCTGGTACGGATCGCCGTCCCATTCAATGCTTTCTTCGTTGTACTCTCGATCTTCGCCCGGACTCAAGTGTCATCCGCCTCAGGACCTCAGCACCTCTCCCCAAGATGCACAACGCCTCCCGGCCGTTATACACCCCGCCGAGTCTTCTCGGATCGCCCGTACTCCTGCACATTTACAAAAATCCGATCTAGAGTTAGAACTACTAGCCGAGATGTTCGGGGGTACCTTGGCCAGGTCGTCAGGACAGACTCCTCCAACAGTAGCACCTTCATGTCGTGAGCTGTAAGCGCAACACGGTGTGAGGCAGCACAAAACTCCTGATTTAGACTGAGGGGGACGCTGAATGGCCCAAGACAAGGTGCCCCACTTTGCTCAAGCTGACGTCCTCCCCGTCCGTCGTCTTGCATGCTGTCCCTGGCCCCTTCCCCTCTTACTTTGCTTGATCCTCACCACAACAGTCGCTTCGGTGATCTTAAGCTTAACAACTGCCTTTGTAATAGTCGCCTCCCGTCGTTACTCCGCCTCGATTCCCAGGCCGCTCTGGAGGCCTATATATACCCCCTGGCCCCTCATATCTCCACCGCCTCCGCCCTCTTTGCTTCCAACAGCCGCTCAGCACACATTGCTCCTGTGCTCTCCACTGTGCAACACACGTCGGCCTCGTCTTAGCAAGATTCAGTGCTTGTGTTGAGTAGCCTTCAAACGCCTGTTGGACAACATAGCTCTTCGAGAGGAGGACTCGGCTAACATGTCGATCAGCAAGTAGACCGCCGTCCCATAGCAAAAGAGGAAGAAGGGAGCAGAAAAGATGATCTATTCTCACTGGCTAGGAATGTCGTAACTGTCCGAAGTCACCCTAACTCGTCTTTGAGATGCGGGGTGCTTTCCCCTCGACTCAGATGAGCATGGGCCGGTCCTCCCGAAGGAAGGGAGCACGCGCGACGCACCATCAGAGGGGCACATCTTGGTGTTCGCCTCCCAATTTTGGGCCGGACTTACCTTCTCGGCCGCCCCCATCGTCCAGTACCTACTCGACTACTTCGGCCTAGAGATCTCGGATCTCAATCCAACAGCGATCGCATGCATGGCGATCTTCGAGTGGGCCATGAAGTCTATGCGGATGGACAACACGGCAATGTGCTTTTCCCTCTTCCACGAGCCTATCATGACTTCCGCCACCGTCCACAGTGGTGCTTTGTCCTTATAGAACTATTAGCTTCCGCGCCAACCACTGGGCCGATGCTCCCTACCCGGCCATGACGCTCAAAAATAAGTGGAAGAACTGGAGGAACGAGTGATTTTACTACCGCATGGGCGACCTCGGCTTCACCGGTTGTAAAACCACCCCCAGCTATACTCCTCGCAAACTCCTTCTGACCTCCAACAACATGTCAAGACGCGATGCCTTTGGTCAAATGAGCCATCAACTCTCATCTCATGATCTCGTTGAAGAGTATATCTTTCTCCGAATCCGCCCACTTGCAACGGGCTCGATTATGAAGGCTCTTCCACTCCCCGAGGGGAAGCACCTTGGCCCGTGCGACTTCTATGGGTACGAGCCCATCGAAGGTAACTCGACTGACTCCTCTTCGCTCCTTTCGCTATCGAACTTTTAGACTTCTTTCTCACTTTATCTATTGGTTGCTGTCTCCACCAGGGTACGACCTCCACCAGGCCAAAAAAGAGGCAAACGTTATCCTCGGGCGATACCTGCTGTCCGAGGCCAAGGCCATATGGAAGCTGATTAGTGGGCACCGGAACTAGGCCTGTGAACTCTTCAATTGGGAAGTGCGGGCGCCGAGGAGTTGGCAGACTGGTATGATGACAACAGGAGTGACCAGCGTGAGTTGTTTGCTTCGGGCGAAGCCAACTCCGACAACTCGGACGAGGAGGGGTCCAAGGTGGGGTCCCACGTCGAGGGTGATGAAGAATAGCCCAAGGCCAAGGAACAAGCTGAGGCACCCGCGAAGCCCGGTCTGGGCCTGGGCAAAGGCCCCATGGCCGGGCTTCCAAGAGTGTTTCACTCAACTGCCATAACCACAGAGAGGATCCTTTGGCTCGACTCCTTATCATCCTTGTCCGATGTGAACAACAACGAGGCAGTCAACATCGTGCTAGAAAGCGCAGCAGTGGAGAGCCCCTAGACGACTGCCCTAGCTCCTGAGGCGACTTCTCCACCGCAGGAGACTTGCAAAAAGGAACTCCTGGCTGGTGAAGGAGAAGATTTCAGTCAACGTCCTCCTTCTCCCACGGTGATCGCTAAGGAATGCTCCCCCACTCCTCCGCACCCTTTAGACACATAGGTGACTGTGTTATCTTCCACCTCGGCACAGAAACAGGCTTCCAAGGACTGAGGTTCCCTCAACACAACTCTCCTCCAACGTCCTCACCCGCAGATACCTTCTCAGGACAACTCGAGCGGAACTTCCTCGCTGTATCCCCACTAGAATTGGAGCTCGTAAGTCGCCCAGGCATACGGCTATCAGAGGAGAACGTGGCCGCAAGCTTTGCCAGGATGTCGGCCATGCAAATTGGTGCAACGGCCAAAGCCGTAGATTTAAAGGTATTATGATGGACTTCTTCCTTGTCTACTTTGCTCTCTAAGTTTAGACTTTAAACTTTCTCATTCTCGTCCAGTGCATGCTCACGGTGAAAAGTTATCGATCCTAGAAGCCCGCGCGAGCGAGACAAAAGGGAGCTCGGTCGAAGAGCGGGAGCCCATGGCCGATGTCCTCACCATCCTTGGCACCGAAGTGAAGAAAATTGCCAATCTCACCAGCCGTCTAGAAGCCATTTTAGGCGAGGTGGAGAAACTTAGGGCCGAAATTGCGGCGGAAAAGGATCGTGCCGGCCAAGCTGAAGAGAACCTCACCTCCGAGAGATGAAGAGTAGAAAAGGACTTAGCCGCTGAGAGGGGGAAGGCCGAAGCCACCGCCGCATTACTGATTGAGGAGCAAACCAAATCTACCTCGGCCCTCAAGGAGGCCGACAGGCTTCAGGAGGACCTTGAGATGGTGCGTGAAAGGCTTGGACACTTCACCGAGCAAGATAGCCAAGTCTTCCAGCTGATCCGCCCCTTGTGCCATGCAGCCGGTCTGGCCACTGGCGCGGTTGGGGTCGAAGCCGGTGACTTCGACTTCATAGACGTAGAAACAGTGACCGTGGAGGGGATCAAATGGGCGACCAAGGTTTGCTAGCTTCTCCTTCACGCGGGACAACGCTCGGGCCACCATAGAACTTTCGCTTGGATGTAACTACTTGGCGACTCGTACATAACCGTCCGTCTTCTCGGCCCTGGGTTACGTCGCCCCGAAGACTTCAAAAGTCCAAGAGCGAGGCCGACGCCTTTATGACCTCGGTCTGGGATTCTCGCAAGAAGGGGAGCAAATATGTCGAAGGTATCCAAAAATCTCGAAGGACGTCGGCCGGCGGAGGGAGCCTCAAAGTCGCCAAGGGTACGTCAAGTGGAGCGCCTATCGAATGATCCCAATGCCCCAAGGTTTAGAGCCTGCCTCGGCCACATGTCCTTGGAGTTCTAACTCTTTCTTATTACAATACCGTCGTTGCGCCGACGTCATTTTGCCGACTGTGGCCAATTGTGAACCTCGCTCTGCCCTGCGATCAAACTTTCTTCATTTGTGGTGCGATGTTATATTTTGACATATGATGCTAGTTATGATGTTCATTGCCTTTATCGTCCTTGGTTGCAGAACTCGCCTTCGCGATATAAATTGCTCGCTGGGTGATGTGGGACTCGTCCCCTTGTGGCAATGTCACGCAAACACCGCTCGCTCAACCTGTGGGCTAAGAGGAGGGGGACCGTCATAATTGACGAGGAGCCTATGGCACATGTCGCCACTGGGACGACACCGACCAGTGGGAGCGACTTGTTCCTTTTAGCCTTAGCTGCCAATCTAGCCGTGGACACTGAGATGCAATAATTGAAGATAGGTGTAGATGACCTGCTTCTCCCAGCTCATCGTCACGCATAACACGTATGTCCCAGCAGCTGGGACTTAGCCTTCCGAACAATCTGTAACCTACTGAGCCATTGTAACCTAATGTGGAGGTAGACCCCTCTACTGAAATAAAACAATGACCGCAAAGTATTCGATGTCACTGCGGCCTTATTGTAAACCCATCCTGTAATTGATGTAACTTCATCCTTTTGTTCTCAGCCTCCCTGCATTGTTGTCTCTGATATCGTTGAGCTATGACGACATGCTTCTGATGTTCATAGTGCATTCAGGGGTCTAAGCGATGCGAAATGTGGTTTTCAAGAGATACGACGTGCCTTAATCAGATCTTGCTCACTAAGGTGTGTCACCAGGCTTGGGCGTATATTGCTAGCTAGGGAAAGTGATTTTTTGCTTTGTTGCCGCTCGTGGCAAGATTGAGGCATGTGTCACCGCCGAGGGCGGTTCGAGTCATAGCGAGTACATCGTACTTAGGGGCGTGGCTTTGCACATCGCCGCCGCGTATGACGAGATCGAGGCACGCGTTGCCGCCGAGGGCGGGTCGAATCGCGGCGAGTACGTCATACTTAGGGGAGCGGCTTTGCACATCACCGCCACCTAAGACGCGATGGAGGCATGCGTTGCCGCTGAGGACGAGTCAAGTCGTGGTGAGTACGTCATACTGAGGAGCATGGCTATACACTTCGCTGCCGCCTAAGACGAGGTCGAGGCACGCGTCGCCGCCAAGGACGGGTCGAGTCGTGGCGAGTACGTCGTACTTAGGGGTGCAGCTTTGCACTTCGCCACTGCCTAAGATGAGGTTGCGGCACGCCTCGCAACCGAGATTGAGGCACTGGGGACGGATATATTGCTATCTCCCGATATCTTTGTCATAGCAAACATAAAGCATTCCTGTTAAGGCAAACATAAGTTTTGAGGAAAACATAGCAGTCTTTACAAGGACAACTGCCCTAGCAAGCTGACGCAACAATGTATGCAATGTAGTGTTCGTTGATGCTTGCGTCGTGGACCACAGACATAGTACTTTCGAAAGTTGTCCACATTCCAGCTATGCTTGAGGGTAACACTGTCGAGATCTCGCAGGCGAAACGACGATGACCGAGATGAGCTGACGACTTCGTATGGACCTTCCCATTTGGAATAGAGCTTACCATTAACTTCTGGATTCAGCTTCTACTTGAGCACCAAGTCACCCACCCTTATGGATCATGGCTTTATTGACTTGTTTTAGTGCTTGGTAGACGTCGCCTGATATTGCTCGATGTTGAGAGAAGCTTCATGCCGCACTTCGTCGAGTCCCTCGAGCGACGTAGTGTGATTGTCATTATCTGGCTATCCGGCGATGCGCAGCGACTCGAACTTGACATCGACCGGGGTGACGGCTTCCTCGCTAAACAGCAGCTTGAACGGGGTGTGCCCTGTTGCTCGGCTTACCGAGGTACGAGCTGACCACAACACGCTTGGGAGTTCGTCCACCCATTTCCCTGCAAGAAGCCAAACAGACAAGTTCATAGAGCTGAAAGGATGATACTATTAGCTCTTTCCACCACCCCATTTGCCTTTGGGTTAGCAATGGAGGCAAAGCACAGTTTGATGCTTAAGCCAGAACAAAAGCTTCTGAATGTCGCCGTGTCGAATTGTGTCCCATTGTCGACGGTTAGCTCGCGTGGCACACCAAAGCGGCATATGATACTCTTCTAGATGAACTTCTAAACATCTGCTGAGGTAATCTTGGCGAGGGGCTCTGCCTCTATCCATTTAGAGAAATAGTCCAGGGTGATAATGATGAACTTCGCTCCATGGCTTGCTGTCTTGAACGGGTTGACGAGGTCGACCCCTAGCGGACTAGGGGCCATGAGGGCAAGATTGGCTGCATTTTGCTTGCGGGCTTATTCGAGCCTCGTCCCATCCATTGACACGCCGAGCAAAATTTTACCAGGTTCTGAGCATCCCTTATTGCCGTTGGCCAATAGAACCCTGCACGATATGCTTTTGCAACGATGGACCTGGGGGCGAGATGCGAGCCACAAAGCCCCGGGTGCACCTCTTTTAGTAGCTCCTTTCCTTCTTCTGTCGAGACACACTTGAGGAAGGGTGTGCAGACTGCTCGTTTGTACAGGAACCCCTTATGGACCGTGAAACTTCGGGCCCAAGCTATAAGATGACGTGTTGTGGTAGGGTCCTCGGGCTCTATCTCGGCAAAGAGGTAGTCCATGATTGGGGTCCTCCAATCCTCCTGTGATATGGTTCAAACACTACGCAAGCCCTCGCTTAATGCAACTGTGAGAATCTCATAAAATGCTCCCAGCAGGGTGCCGGTCCCGCCACTCACAGCTTTGGCAAGAAGGTCGGCCTTGGTATTGTCCCCCCACTGTATGTTCTGGACCGTGATCCCTTTGAAGTGCTTCTCCATTGCTCTCACAAGAGCAAGGTACTTCGCCATCTCCTAGCCCTTTGCCTGATAATCCTTGCCGATCTGGCCAACAACTAACTGTGAGTCACTCATGACCAAGAACTGATGCCCCCTACCACGCATGCCTTGTGAAGACTGAGTAGAAGCGCCTCATATTCAGCAACGTTATTGGTTGTTTTGAAGTCAACACGGGCCAAGAATAGAGTTGGAGATCCTTCTAGTGACTCCAACATCGTGCCGGCTCCCGCCCCTTTGGCACACCAAGAACCGCCAACGTACAATATCCAAACCAGATCTTCAAGGACTTGGTTGAGTCCAACCTGGGAACCCACTCTACCACGAAACTAGCCAAGACTTGAGACTTGATGGCCGTTCTAGGGAGGAATTCGATTGCAAAGGGAGCAATCTCGGCCGCCCACTTGCTAACTCAGCCCGTAGCCTCCCTGTTGCGAAACATCTCACCAATTGGGTAGGAGGTCGACACACGTATCTGGTGTGCTAGGAAGAAATGCTAAAGTTTCATTGATGCCATGACAAGGGCGTAAGCTAGCTTTTCCAACTCCGTGTATTGTACCTTTGTGCCTTGCAGCGACTTCGACACATATAATAGATCGGGTTCTGAGACTGAGCCTGTTCCTTGACAAGCACATCACTAACCGTCAAAGTGGTTGCAGCGAGGTATAAAAGGAGGACGTCGCCGGGTGATGGACTTTGAAGAAGTGGTGTCGATGTGAGGTACTTTTTCAGGGCTTCAAAGGCCGTCTGGCTCTCCTCTGTCCATTCAAATTTCCCCTTTTGGAGACGAGGAACCCCAATAGCTTCCTAGCGCGCACACTAAATACGCACTTCTCTAGATTCAACTTCATACTAGATCGCCTGAGATTGGCAAAAGTCTCTTGTATGTCGCCCGCATGGCTTTGGGCGAGGACGCTTTTGATGACAATGTCGTCCATGTATATCTCCACATTACTGCCGATCTGGTCACTGAGAGTTTTTCCGATTAGGCGGGCGAACGTCAGCCCAGCGTTCTTAAGGCCGAATTGCATCCAGACATAGCAGAACGTTCCACACAGAGTTATGAAGCTAGTTTTCTCCTCGTCCTCCTCTGCCATCCAAACCTGGTGGTATCCTAAATAGGCGTCCAAAATACTCATGAGATCACTGCCAGAAGTTGCATCCACCAGCTGGTTGACGCGTGGAAATGGGAAATTATCTTTTAGGTACGCCTTGTTAAGATCAGTGTAGTCGACACACATCCATCATTGCCCATTTGCCTTGTTCATGAGTATTGGGTTTGCGAGCCACTCCGGGTGCATAACCTCACGAATGACCCAGGCCTTGAGTAGCTTGGCGACTTGCTCGTATGCTACGACTTGCCGATCTGCCGACATCTTCCTCAGGTGTTGCTTGATTGGATGAGAATCTCGCATCACCATTAGCTTGTGCTCAATAATGCTCTGAGACACACCCGGCAGGTCCTCGGGTTCCCATGCAAAGCTGTCGCTGTTAGCCCATAGGGTTATCAAGAGTGCGTGCTCCACCTCGGGAGAAAGATCCACGCCAATCAGCACCACTTTGTGTGGCTCCTCCTCCGATAGCATGCCTGGGTTTCCCCATCTAACTTCGGTCTTAGAACCCACTAGCCAGTAATGGACGACATGAGCTGGTCACTAGACATGTCGTTGCTGAGGACCTCACCCGTTTAGACCGAGATTGTTGTCTGATCTGGGGGAGCACTTCGTCCCACCTCGGTGGTTGGCACGACATCATGGACATATCGTATGGCTGAGGTGGTGCTTCCTTCGATATGGCGAGATAGGCCCTAATCACCGTAGATCGTTATGACTCCTTCTGTAGCGGGCACCTTCAGGCACAAGTAGGCATGATGGGGAATTGCTCCGAACATGTTAAGTGCCACTCTTCCGAGGATCACATTGTACTGGTATGGCATGTCGATGACGTCGAACAGCACGCTCTCCGTGCGCCCGTTGGCTTCATCCTGCAATCTAACTGGGAGCTCAATTCTGTCGACAGCCCTGACCGGCTCATCACTGAATCCGAGAAGAGGGACTCCGAGCGCCTGGAGACATGAACGCGGAATGCCCATCTCGTCCAAGACGGAGGCGAATAGGATATCCGCTGAGCTGCCCCCATCCACAAACACACGTCATACTTCGACTTTAGAAATGAGCATCGAGATGACCAGTGTGTCCTGATGGGGAAGCACAATACCCGTGGCATCCTCAGGACCGAAGGTGATCGACGTGCTTGTCCAAGCCGGGAGCTCGATTGGAGGATATGCTCCAATGTGCTAGACTCTGCGGACATATTCCTTGCGCTGGCACTTTGATAGGAAAGTATGGCCTTGGCGAGATCCCCGAGGCTGCCCTCGCTCTTCCTCGTGCTTGATATGCTTAGTGCCCCGTCGATCCCCATCGGATACATGATGGACCTCATGACGTCTCTGACGTCGTCCCTCTACCTTCTCGGTTCCTCCGGCATAATACATCCGAGTCCCCCGAGCTTCCTCCCTTCGCAAGATTTGTCCTTCTTCAACCTGGGCATAAACCTCCATGATGTCGTACAACTGCTCCACACAGCTTGGCCACTTTCTCTCCAGCTTATTAGCCAGTGCTTCGTTGTTGATGCCTCACCGCGCGACCTCACATTTGGTTTATTCGGTGACGCCCTTCACCTGGCACTGAACTTCAAAAAAGTGACATTGAAAAGCACGAAAGCCGGGGCGCTACCGGAGGTTACTGAGGTCTATTGCTGTCATCTCCTTGTTGCGACATCCCTGGAAATGTCCATGAAGTTTGCGACATCAGGTTCAACCTCGTCTGGACGATCAGGACCCGCCGGCACAACTCCCCTTGCCTGCGTGGCAATGCCTCCCACTTCGCCTCCGATGGTTGGAGAAAGAGACTGTCTCTACCTTGGCATGCCAGTCTCCCCGTCCGTCACCGCCTTCCGCTTGATTCCCGCCGATCCCTTCTTAGCCCGAGGTGGCATGGTGTAGCCGTAGGTCGCAAGAATGTCGCCTTCAATCGGTCCCCACGGTCAGCACCAACTGTTGACAAAGTAGTCCGTGGACAGTAAACTTTGTGCACCCCAGTTTGAGAGGCTGAGGTGCTAAGGGGACGACCTAGAAGGCTGCTTGTCGGCGGTACGGGAACTAGGGTTCCCTAAGCCGTTGGCAAAGGGGCAAAACTTGATGCCACATCGCCAAGGATGTGGGAATCGAGAATACGAGTCAGGGGCTTGCCCCCCGAGCAGTCCGCTTGGCCCCTCTGGGTTTGGTCAAGTGGCCCACGTGCAGCAAGCAGGCGAAGTTGTGGGCTCGGGGGTCCCCGAGCCCGGGAATCCCGAGCACCTCTTTTTCGTTCCTCGGTGCCACGTGGCAAGGCACCCCGAGCACCCCTCGGGGGCCTTTCCCCGAGCAGTCCTCGTGGGTCCTTCGACCAGTACACGTGGTGGGAGTCCCGCGGCACCCTCCGTAGGGCCCAGGCGGGCCCTTTCCACGTGTCCCATCGGGTGCATTTAATACCTGTCCGGCGCATTTAATGCCTGTCAGCAGGCGTGCCTACTCCAGGCCCAAAGTGGGCGTCCTCCGGCGCTATAAGGCCTGTCAGTTATCATCTGACACGCTTTTTGACTTACTGGGCGCGGTACGGCGCGCCCAGGAGCACCCCTCTGATCCGTGGGACCCGGGTGGTTGGTGCCGTGGCAGGGAGCTTGCCCGTTAAGTCTTCTCCAGCGCGTTTCTACCCATCATGAAGGCCTGTTTTCCATGAACGGCATGTCAGCAAACATCTCTTCCGCAGCAGCCTTCGGCGGCCGGCGTGGCGTGCCCACGCCCCCTACGTAAGCAGCGTGCCCGCTGCATTTATTGCACTTTCGGTCATTGTGGTGAGCCCCCGGGTATATAAGGGGAGAACCGAGGCCATGCAAAGGGGTTGGATCTTTTTAGACAATACTCTTCTCAAGTGATCGAGAGGAACGAACAGCATTGTAATATCTGAAACATCAATACACACAACCAAACAGGACGTAGGGTTTTACACCTCGAAGGTGGCCTGAACCTGGGAAAATCTCTGGTCACGTTCTGAACATCCTAAACCAGCCTAATACGACCCTGTAGCTCCGGACCGACTCCTCCCTGGCCGAATCCCAAAGGGGGTCCATCCGGACCACCGACACCGGCGTTTACACGTCGACATCTGGCGCGCCAGGTAGGGGAGATCAAGGTTTCGAAGCTACATCTTTCCATGGCCGGCCAGCAGCCGTGTCACGGGAGGAGGGGGCATCGGCTGCCAACTCCTTCCATACATTCACCTTCAGCGCTATCAGCGCCGACGCTGATGGAAGGGCGCCATGCTGCGCCCAGCGGCATTTCGGCCTCAGACAGTTCGCCATCCCGTTTTATGGCGGAAGGAGAGGTGCAAGCCGACCCACTCGGCCGCCGAGATCCCCCAGCCGGTACGGCGCCGGCTGGAGTTCGACCCGCCAGGAGAGGCTCGTCGGCGCGCTCCACGCTGTGCAGCTTCTCCTCTGGCATCCTCCCGTCCAGGTGGAAGGAATATCTCCCGTGGGCCCTTGGCTCCAGGAGGTAACCAACCTGGTCGCTACAGCTCGCCGTCAGGAGGTGGCCCGGAATTTCCACACCTCTTCCAGGCGTGGCGACACCCGCGCCGGCCCTGCAGCATCGCAGCCGCCACTCCCACCGCGTCCATCGCGCGTTGGAGCAAGGGAACCGCTTCGCGGCTCCCATCATTCTGCCGTCTCCCTGGTGGTCGTTGCCCCGATCTTCGCCATCGGACTCGACCGGCAGAGGGAGGATGAAGACGCCCGCATCACTATCGAGCGCCACCAGGAGAGGCGGCGCGCAGTCTGGGCAGATGAGGGCCAATCCTCCTCCAGCCCTGTCGCAAGCTGTCAGTGATCTCCGGTGCGCGCTCGGGCGCAGCCAGTGGCGAAAGCCAGCACGCAGCTCTACGGAGCAGGCTGCCAGGCTTTCACCCCGGACCTCTGCCGCGTGAACTGGCCAGACAAGTTCCGCCCGGAGTTGTCGCAAAAATACGATGGCTCCTTCCACCCGGTGGAGTTCCTCCAGATCTACACCACTGCAGTCCAGGCGGCAAGGGGGGACGAGAAGGTAATGGCCAACTGGTTCCCCATGGCCTTGAAGGGCTCCGCCCGTTCATGGCTCATGAACCTCCCCTCGAGTTCGATCGGCTCGTGAGAGGACCTCTGCCACCAGTTCGTGGCTAATTTCCAGGGCACTTTCGAGCGCCCTGGCATGGAGAGTGATCTCCACGCGCTCAAGCAGCACAAAGGGGAAATGTTGCGGCACTTCATTCAGCGTTTCAGCCAGGTGCGTAACACCATCCCCAAGATTACTCCTCAGGCAGTCATTGTCGCCTTTCGGCAAGGAGTGCGCGACGAGAAGATGCTTGAGAAGCTGGGCATGCGCGACATGCAGTCCACGGCAGAACTGTTCGCAGTCGCGGACAAGTGCGCCAAGGCGGCTGAGGCTCGCGCGTGGCACGACTCCCGTCCCGACCAGCCGTCGGCTGGCGGCGCGTCATCCTCCCGTCCTTCTGGGAAGCAGGGAGGGCAAGAACAAG
This sequence comes from Stipa capillata, assembly GCA_019208055.1. Taxonomy (NCBI): domain Eukaryota; kingdom Viridiplantae; phylum Streptophyta; class Magnoliopsida; order Poales; family Poaceae; genus Stipa; species Stipa capillata. The sequence continues at coordinate 234,835 of JAGXJF010004856.1, forward strand.
AAGTGCAAGCCCGAGTCTGCCGCTGCAGCCGAGGCCAAGGCGCGCAAGCCGCCGCGCGAGGGAGCGAGCGGCGGCAAGAAGCCGTCCCGGGCCCCTGACCGGGGTGCCGACAGATGGTGCCAGATTTATCACACCGACCGGCACGACCTTTTGGAGTGCCGGACGGTGAAGTTCCTCGCCGACAAGAACAAGCTTCAGCGCGAAGAGCGCCGTGAAGACGGCGACGACAAGCGCAACAACGAGGAGGATGGTCTCGGGTTCTAGGAACCCGAGGCCGTCGCATACATCAACAGGGGGCGCCTCGATGCACGCTTCCCGGTGCCAATTCAAGCTGATGGCACGAGAAGTATGCTCGGCTACCCCGAGTACCGGTGCGTCCCGACCACTCAAGTGGTCGGGGACCCCGATCACCTTTGACAACTCGGATCATCCGGAGAGCACGCCGGGTGTGGGCCATCTCCCACTGGTGGTCTCCCCAACGGTGTGCAATATTAAGATAACTCGCATGCTAATCGATGAGGGCGCAGGCCTTAACCTCCTGTCCCCCAAAGTGTTTAGCAAAATGCAGTTGCCAGCCGGACGCCTGAAGCCGACGATGCCTTTTCACGGCGTCACTCCAGGCCTCACGGTGCCCCTCGGGCAAGTGTCCCTGATGGTCACCTTCGGGACCAGGGACAACTTCCGAACGGAGAGCGTCGTCTTCGACGTCGCCGACTTTGACCTCCCGTACAACGGCATCCTCGGCCGTCCGGCGCTCGCCAAGTTCATGGTGGTTTCCCACTATGCCTACCTAATCATCAAGATGCCCGGACCCAGCAGCACCATCACGGTGCCGGCTGACCTGACGAGCTCCATCTTCTGCGCCGAGCAGTTGTTCTCATCTACTGCTGCCGCGGTCGACGACGTCGCCGAGCTCCCCGAGTCCTCGGGCCCTTCTCCGACCAAGGTCAAGGTGGCCCCCGACGACTCCATCCCCATCAAGGAGGTGATCCTTGGTGAAGACATGTCCAGGACCGTCAAGATCGGCGGCCGCCTGGCCGCCAAAAAGGAAAGCGCGCTCGTCGCCTTCCTCCGGGAAAATACCGACGTGTTTGCTTGGCAACCGTCGGATATGCCCGGGGTCCCTAGGGAGGTGATTGAGCACCGCCTCGCCGTGCACCTCGACATGCGGCCCGTCCGGCAGAAGGTGCGCCGTCAAGCACCAGAACGTCAAGAGTTCGTCCGGGCGGAGGTCGACAAGCTTCTCGCTGCTGGCTTCATCCGAGAAGTCCTCCACCCGGATTGGCTCGCCAACCCCGTCGTGGTTCCAAAGGCCGGCGGCAAACTAAGGATGTGCATCGATTATACCGACCTCAATAAGGCATGTCCAAAAGATCCTTTCCCTTTACCTCGCATCGATCAAATAGTCGATTCCACTGCGGGATGCGACCTTTTGTGCTTTTTAGTTGCTTATTCTGGTTATCACCAGATTAGTATGTCGGTAAAGGATGTGGAGAAAACTTCATTTACAAC
>JAGXJF010004857.1:0-19219 GCA_019208055.1 Stipa capillata
GCCCCGGCCCATCGGCTCGGTGCGTCGCGTGACCCGCTGTCGGCTGACCGATGGCCAACAAGGGCAAACGCCATCGTCACTGGCGTTTGGGTACGTGATACAAACGCCAGCACCTCCGGCGTTAGCCCCCGAAGGGTTAAACAGTCCTCATTTGATGACATGTTAGTGCAAACCTTAGCAGCGGATTGCAGGTCATTTGATGACATGTCCAAAGCAGGCGCATAACCTGGGAAACCCAATGATGTAAGCAGTTATATAAAATTTACTTTGTCACAGATGAAAAACAAAACTGAATAGCTTTTAATTGACTCATACAGTTGATGCTTGCTACATGAACAAGAAGCACACAGAATGAGCCCCAAAAATGCTCTGTTTTCCGGAGTATTTAAAGGAAGAGAGGAAACCAACCAAACAAGACAACAAATAGCCAAACACTGAAAGCTTTTCACTCAAGTTTCCCTCTCAGGAACGACATAGATTACAAATAGATGTCAAATCAAGCAATTGCCACCATGAGTATTGAGAAGAGAACACATCTAGCACACGATAAGAAAGCAGCATAAGAAAATGTGATTTTGCTCAGCAAAACAGGCATTTAAGAATGATGATCAAGAGCTTGTCTATCGTAAAATACACATTTGCATTTTCCACCAGGCTTGAAATATCAAGAGATGCATATCTACATGGAACTGCTGAAAGTCATTGCCCTCATTCTCTCAGATTAATGCCCAAATCATTTGCGATTGCTGTATCCAAGTTCCCAGTCTCCATAGCACGGGGCAAGGGTGGAGCTTAGTTGGGGTCAAGGTGGACCTTGGCCCCCCAACATTTGTACAATTCCATAAAATGATAGTGTTATTTTAGGTAGTTTAGTGATTTAGCCTCAAAATACCTCTACTAAACTGCCTAGTTTAAGGATCACCCTGTTGATCAAATCATTGGTGCCACTAATAGGGGAGTGACTACTCGTTCTCGAATTGCTAATTTCTGTGAACATTACTCCTTTGTTTCTAGTGTTGAACCCAGGAACATCAAGGAAGCTCTCATGGATGCTGATTAGATAAATGCAATGCATGAAGAGCTCAATCAATTCGAGAGAAACCAAGTTTGGTCCCTGGTGGAAAGACCCAAAGATCAAAATGTGATTGGAACAAAGTGGGTCTTCAGGAACAAAAAAAGATACTAATGGGCAAGTGGTAAGGAACAAAGCCAGGCTTGTGGCTCAAGGTTTCACACAAGTGGAGGGCCTGGACTTTGGAGAAATATTTGCTCCAGTGGCAAGACTTGAAGCCATCAGGATCCTCCTTGGATATGCTGTCCATCATAACATCAAGCTTTACCAAATGGATGTGAAGTCTGCCTTTGTCAATGGTAAACTTTCTAAACTTGTATATGTACAACAGCCACCAGGTTTTGAAGATGCTAAGAAACCTGATCATGTTTATAAACTACACAAAGCACTTTATGGCCTAAAGCAAGCACCTAGAGCATGGTATGACACTTTGAAAGAGTTTCTGATCAACAACGGATTTAAAATGGGCTTAGTAGATACAACTCTATTCACTAAGAAAAAAGGAAAGGATTTATTTGTGTGCCAAATATATGTCGATGACATAATATTTGGCAGTACTAACCGCTCCATGAGTGATGAGTTTAGCCAGATGATGACCAAAAGGTTTGAGATATCTTTGGATGGAGAACTCAAGTACTTCCTAGGACTTCAGATCAAACAACTCAAGGAAGGTACTTTCATCTCTCAAGAAAAATTCACCAAGGACATCATCACCAAGTTTGGCATGAGGATGCAAAGCCTATTCATACTCCCATGCAAACTGATGGTCATCTGGATTTAAACACTGAAGGTAAATCTGCAGATCAGAAAGAGTTTAGATCCATGATAGGTTTCTTGCTATACTTATGTGCATCTAGGCCTGATATTATGTTGAGTATATGCATGTGTGCTAGATTCCAAGCTAACCCTAAGGACTGTTACAGAGTGGCAGTACGCAGGATACTGAGATATTTGATTCAAACCATAGGGTTTGGTCTATGGTATCCTAAAGGTGCAAATTTTGAGCTAGTTGGCTATTCTGACAGTGACTATGCAGGGTGTAAGGTTGACCGAAAAAGCACCTTTGGTACTTGTCAATTCCTAGGGCACTCCTTAGTGTCCTGGTCATCTAAGAAACAAAACTCAGTAGCCCTTTCCACTGCAGAAGCTGAGTATATAGCTGCTGGTAGTTGTTGTGCTCAATTACTGTGGATGAGGTAGACCTTGAAAGAATTCAACGTATCTTTTAATCAAGTGCCCCTCTTCTGTGATAATGAAAGTGCAATCAAGTTAGCCAACAACCCAGTACACCACGAAAGATCCAAACACATAGAAGTGAGGCACCACTTCCTGAGAGATCATGTTGAGAAGAGAGATATACAGCTGTGCCATGTAAGGACTGAAAGACAATTAGCTGATATATTCACCAAGCCTTTAGATGAGACTAGGTTCTGTGCTCTGAGGAGTGAATTGAATATCATTGATGTCTCTAACTTGCAATAAAGGGTTTTGCTTGGTGTCTAGCTCATATGTTTTTGCTGTTTATGTTTCTTACATGAACACCTGTGTTGCGCACTGGTGTCACAGGTATGTGCTACTCTTAGAAGTAAAAAATATCTCTTGAGCTATATGAGTTCACACTTCTGTGTGCAAAGTGTTTCAAATCAACTCTTGTCAGCTTGGTTTTGCTTGATTGTATTTCTGGCAAGCTGATATTGAGAAGATTCTATAAGGACATTCAGATAGTGATCTAATGCTTCTCTCTTATCTAAGTCTCTTTGTCTTGGTGCTCTATAGTTGAAATACTTGTCACCGGAGTCGTCCATCTGTGTCTCAGGTGAATGCTTTTGAAATCCGTAGGTCTTAGGGTATCTTTCTTACTCACCTGTGTCACAGGTTCACCTCTCAGTTGTGACACAGCCACCATATACCCCTTCGGCCTATATAAGACGTCGACACATTTCCCACAGTATCCACGTTCAACTCAAAACCCCAACTTCCGCTGTGCGCCAAAACTTCTAGTTTTTGACAAATTCACGGTTTCCGCCCCAAGCAATCTCTTCAACTCTTCGAAAAAGGTTTTCTGTCGTGCGCAAGCTTCATCTCATCCGTGCATTATCTATTCTTTGATCAATGTAAGCTTCCGCAAGCCCTACTTTGCTTCTTTTCTTCATCAAGCATGTGAACTTGTTCTAAAATCTAATCCAATAGTGCATTGTAAGTGTTTAAGGTTGGTTTAGCTCTTGATCATCCTCCAGAACATATCTTGCTCATATTTGATCAACTAAAATATGTAAAACCCTAGTTTCCTATAATCTGTCTTCCGCCTCAGCACGTAGCTGTGTCACCGCTAGGGTCTCACCTGTCACACAAGTAAGCCTATTCAACAGGCAGTGACCTTGGTTGTTGCTAAGTCCTCACCTGTGTCTCCTCATCCTCACATAGGTGTCTCACACAGCTACTACATTTTGCATCTTAGGAGCACCTCTTACCTACTTCTTCTTATCTATCTTGGTTATTCAGATGTCTTCAGACTCTGAGAAAGCTGACAGTGGGATGAATTGGTCTGACCCAGAATAGTCAAGCTTTGAGATCACAATTTCAGAATCAGATCAAGAAAGAGAAAGGCTGAGACAGAAAGCAGCAGCGACTGAGAAGAAAAAGGCAAGCCTAAGAGCTATCAGGGAGAGGAAAGCAGCTGCCAAGAAAGTTGCTCAATCCAACTCTGCAAAAAGAGTTCGTGCCAAGAGGACAAGATCCTCATCAGCTATTGAGCATACTTCTTTGGGAAAAGAGGCTGCCAAGAAGCAAAAGATTGCAGTCAAGAAAGTTTCCAAACCATCAACTGCCAATGTAGTGTTGCCAAGGGGGACACTTACCATCAGAGAACCTGTCCAAGAGTCAAAAGAGTTTCAAGAAGCCCTTGCATATGAAAAACTCATTTTGGATGATTTAGACAGATTGGCAGAGCAGATCAGTGAAGCCACTGATGAAACCATCAAGAAACAGTTGACAACAATTTACACTGCCAAAAGCCTAGAGCTCCTTATTAAATGAAATTGAAGAGTTGCACAAGAAGCTGAAGTCAGCTACTTCCTATAATACGGAAATTGAGCTAAGAAAGCAAATTCTTGAGAAATAGAAGCTCTTATCCAACAGCTCTCTAGCAGCCCCATCTCACAAACCTGCAGCGCTGAGTCACACTGATGCCGGAGATAGGCATCTCATTTATCAGATAGATGAGCTGATCAAGAAAGCACAAAAATTGCCAAAAGGTCTTGAGAGAGACTCTGTGCATGCTGAGATCAGGATTAAGAGAGGTCAACTCTCTACAGATTTCAGAAAACCTGCAGTTTCAGGTCCAGCTAAAAGCACACAGCAACCAGGGCTCAGCCGTGATGACAGAGAAAGAATCATTCTTCAAGAGATCAATGAGCTATTGGGCAAGATGAAGAACTTGCCACCAGGAGCTGAGAAAAATGCCCTGCGTGCTGAACTCAAAATCAAACAAGGCATACTCTCTGGCGCCACCAAACCAGTCTCTGCAGCTCCATCTGCTCCAAGCATCAAGAGAAAGAGATCTGATACAGTTGTTATCAGTGAAGAGCCCCCAGCAAAGAAGCAGCAAGAATCAGAGATTGAAATCATCTCAGAAATCTCTCAGAGTTCCAAGCCTTCAATGAAAGATCAGCTGGAACAGCAGAAGGAAGCTCTCCAAGATATTAAGAAGGAGATGCCACCACCTGTGTCAAATCTATAGACTTACCAAAGGAGGAGCAGATCAACAGTGAGCTCAACAAGTGTAGAATCCCTCTCCTCTCTGGAAGTGCAGAAGCAGATGTCTCCATCTCAGTTTCTTGTGTCTGGGGCTGAAGAACAAGCACCAAAAGAGGCCCATGTGCCTTCATCATTAATAGAGGCTGGATATGTGAAGTCTACTGAACCTGCCAAATCACCAAGTCCACAGCTGTCTCAGCCAGCTGTGAGGTAGAAGAGGTTCAAGCCCAAGTATCTCACCGGACTCCATCACCTGTGCCTCAGGCAGCTGTCCTAGTCCCCATTTCTCAAGCACCTGTGTCCTCTCCTGTGGCACAGGCACCTGAAGCAGCTGGCCAAGAAGAAAGCTCAGAAAGCAAATCAGATGATGGAAGAGGAGTATCAGTGACTCCACCAAGGGCCAGAGAACCTAGGTCTGATTCTGATAAAGACTACCAAGCAGAAAGCTCATCCCCCAACGCAGAATCAGCCACAGAATCAGAGAAAGAAGAGGAAGAACATGAAGACAGCTCACCCAGTCTCTCAGCTGCAGAAATGGCTTTCATCTCAACAGCTGCAGCCAAAAAGCTTCCTAAGAGTGATCCAAAGAAGTCCAAGAGCAAAGTTGGCTCAATGAGCACCAGTACATTCATCAAAATGAGGTCAATTTGCCCATACTTCTCTGAAGATCAAGAGTTCAAGGAACCATCTTGCTCAGACCCCAGATTTCACAATGATCATCAACGGGGTGTATATCATGAAATCTTGTTTTCGAAAGGATTTGTTGACTGCAAGGCCATAGACTGGTCTGCCCTGAATGATCCCAGGCTGTGAACCCTTCCATCTTTGGTTCAAGCCTCAGGCCTGGAGTTCATTTGTAGTCTTCAACTGGATTATGACCCAGAGATTCTCAGAGAATTTTATGCCACAGTCTGGGTTGAACAAAGCAATCAAGATGTTATGTTCTGGAACACTAGAGGTCAACTTCTGTCAATAACAGCCCCGGAGTTTAACAGTTTGCTACATGCACCAGTGGATTCTGGAATGTCCAATCTTTTCAAGCTAGAGCTAGTCTCCAATGCTGATAGAAGGAAGTTCTACCCTAGGAACTTCACTTTTCCTGCCAAAGCCCCTCCTGAACATGTTTATTTCAAGGGCATCACCATCACAGCCAAGCATCTTGTGAAAATCATCAATGTTACTCTTCAGCCCAAGGGAGGCAACACAGATTCTGTGTATAATCCAGTTTGACAGATCTTGGTGCACATTGCAAAGAACCAACATTTTGATGTAGCCCGATATATCTTTCATGAGATAGATGCGGTTCAGAAAGATAAGAAAGCAAAGCTGAGGTATGGATCGTACATCATGTACATGATCCTTCAACGCACAGGTCTTCTGGATTCCAACTTCGATATGACTATGAAGACCATCAAGACCCAGCTCAGGCCTCAGGCTGATGACCATCCTGATGAGGTTGATGTGCCAGCTCTGTTTAGTGATTCTCCTGATCCAGCTGTGTCTACCCCCGGTGACACAGCTGCTCCCACAGCTCCTCAAGTGCATGTCCCTCCGGTGCCAGCACCTGAAGTCCAAGTGCCTACCGGTGTCACAGCTGAGTCCCCTGTAGCTGACCCAGCTGAGTTAGTGTCTGTGACACAGGTAGCTGAAGATGGCACTCTGTCCTCCTCTCTCATGTCTCAAGCGGCAGCCAGAGCCTATCAGAACAAAGTCAAGCCAACTCAGTTTGCAGCTCTGCGCAGAGAAAATTTCAGCTCAGAACCAAAGTTGACAGTCTGGATTCCAAAGTCGATCAGCTGCAGGCTCAACTATCAGAAGTTCTCCAGCTGCTGAAGACCAAGTTCCCCTGAATGTTTCTTCTCCTCATCCACTTTCTGGTGTTTTAGTGTCAAAGGGGGAGAGAAAATGGTAGTAATAGTGCAAGGGGGAGAAGTGCTAAAGGGAGAGATAAATATAAGAGAGAGTATTTTGGATATAGGGGGAGTAAATATTTTGCTGTATCAAGACTTGTGTTTTAATTTCTGATTCTTCTGTCTTGATTACAATCAATTTAAACTACAGTAATCTTTTGATCTGATGCAGTAAGTTTTTGCTTTGATGCTTTGCACATAAATTTACTCTGATTCTCCTGTCTACACTAAATTTGTGCTCCATTTGTGCTCTGATACACATCTATATGCTCTATTATCATAACTAGAATGCTCTGATTAAAATTCATATACTCCAGTTATTATAACTGCATTAGAAGAAAAATATATCAGTTCAGATATATGCTTTATGTCATATGCTCTGATACATATACTCTGAAATGACATATGCTCTGATACACATTCTCTGAACTGATAAAAGTGTAAGTTGTAAGAACATACTGCTCATATCCAAAATAAAAATCTGTGCACTAGTCTAATAGAAGCAAATCTATTATGCACAGCTTCAGTGGGAGTATTTTCTAACAACCTGCACATGTATCTCTCATTCAATCTTTATGTGAATTTGATGAATGGGTTGCCACTAACCACCAAAAAGGGGGAGATTGAAAGAGCATCTAGGCCCCTAGTGGTTTTGATGGTTAATGGCAACTCAATCTGGGATCTAATGTTTACAATGAGTGTAAGCAGGTTAAACAGGTTCCAAGGAGAAGGGTCATCAAGGGAATGATGACCAACCAAAAAGTTCAAAGGTGGTTTCCAGGACAAATGAATAGCTATGCTAGGCAGCTGTGTCACAGCTGTGAGAAAGCCGATGCTGTGCAAGGAGTTGCAAGCAAGTTGATGGTGCAGTAGGTGGCAGGTAAAACCTAGATTTGCTAGTTTCTTTGAGTCCATAGGAAACACCCGTACTATCAAGAGGGATGAAGTAGTAACAATCTATGGAGGATCTTTTGCTCAATGCTCAGGGTGTTGGACAGTGGCACTGATGCTTTGAGGTCAGTGGCCCTGTGTCAACAGTTTTGCACAAGTGTGAAACTGGTTTCTGTTAGCACTCTGCAGTGCTAGCAGTAGAAAACCCTAGGGGTTAGAGTCACCGGTGTGACATAGCTGTGTCACAGGTGGTCTAGCGCTCTATGACTCAGGTACATCTCTGTACCAAGGAGAGCTTGTAAATGCTAAGGGACCTGCACTACGCTGGATTGTCTGCTGAGTCAGAAGACTGTTGGAGGTTCTCTCCTTATTAGGGATCAGAGTAGTTGTATGTTGAGGGCATGTCATGTGCCAAGACCGGGCTGAGAAGTGCTGCTACATCAGTTAAGAGTTCACCTGTGTCAGCCTCCGGTGACACAAGTGTCGGTCTGCCCGAGCCGGTTATAGGTTGGGCATAGTGTGTAGCTGTGTCACCGGTGGCTCGCTTAATGCTACGTGGCAACAGTGTAACTGTCGGGTTCCTGCGAACCCTATATATAGGGGACTAGGGGAGGTCTTCGACCTCAACCAACATAGCAACCAATCATTCAAGCTAGCTCAAACCAGTAAAGAACATCCTACTATTGCAAGCCTCTTTCACTCGGAACAAAAGCAAACCTTCCTAAGAGAGTTAGAGTCTTTGAGCAAAAGAGCATTTGGTTCCTCCAAGATTCGTTGCTGCTGAATCTATTACTCTTGGAGTGTCTACTCCTAGACGGGCGTAGGAGTTGCTGGTATCACCCAAGCTTGTGTGGGCTGAACCAGTAGTCTGTGAAGGTGATTTGAAGTCTACCTGCTGCAAGGCAAAAGGACTTCCACAAGCAAAGCAAGGGGCCTGGTCGTCAGGTACTCGGAGAACAAGCACGATTCAGTGCTGGCTATCTCTTCGAAGTAGTCTCTCCAATGGAGACGTACCTCTCTGAGAAGAGCAGGGAATTTTGGTGAAAAACACCTTGTCTCTGAGTACTTACTGCATTTCTTAGAGTACTTGCTATTCTTGCATGCTTGTGTGATCTTAGACTTATTCTGTTCATTTATTGTAGATCTACTTTTTACCTGTGCTATCTTAGCTGTGTCACAGTTGCTATTGATCATATCTCTCACCTGTGTCAGTTACCTGTTACACAGCCAGCTAGGTTGCACATTATTTCTAAGTCCTTAGCTCACCTGTGTTAGCCACCTGTGTGACAGCCACATGTTACATCGTACTTAATACCTTGCCTGTGCTGCTCATCTGTTACACAGTTAGCTCACTCTGCTTCTGACTAAGGGTTAATCTGTTCAACAAAATTAAAAGAAGTAATTTTAATTAGCCTCCTATTCACCCCCCTCTAGTCGGCACCTTCGGTCCTTTTAAAAGGGAAATGACCTCAGGTCACGGATCAAATTCCAGAAACTAGTTCCGACGATGACTTCGACCAGGCTCCTTTCCAGAACGAACAGTGAAGGGTAGACCCCATGTTTGGGGGCTCGGCGTCTTACAAGTCTAAAAGACAATACAAAACAATGGCCCAAGAAGTTCTCACCACAATCCCCCTGACTCGTCAGACGGTCAAGTGGTCGAAGGTCAACCAGGACGATTCCCTATTGTGGTCGAACCTAGCATCAACAACTGTAGGGTCTCTCAAGTACTTTTGGATGGAGCAAGTTTTCTCAATGCGCTTGACTCCATGCAGATCCCTCGCTCATCCCTCCAGCTGGTGACACAAGCTTTCCACGGCATCATGCCCGGATCCTCGGCTACACCGATCAAACAGTTTACCCATTAGCTTTGGCAAACCTAAAAACTTCAGAATAGAGAAGGTTCTATTCGATGTGGTCAATTTTGAAACGGCATACAATGCTATCTTAGAACGACCAACTCTCATGAAATTTATGGCTGCCACGCACTATGCCTACCAATGCGTGAAGATTCCATGCCCCAAGGGTGTTATCACGGTCCACGATTGCTCAGGAGCAAGCCTACACTGTGATAAGCGAAGCCTCGACCTAGTCGATCAAAGAACATCACGCTAACAGAGAAGCCAAACACCCCAGACCTAAAATTGCCCTAAAAACTTACTGCAAGGTCAAATCGGTACATTTGAATCCGGCTGAGCCATCCAAGTGCGTTTGAATCGACTCTGACCTGGATCCTAAATTAGAACTTGTGCTCGTTATCTTTCTCCAGGCAAATGCAGACATCTTCGCATGGCAACCATCTAACATGCTTGGAATCCCCAGGGAGGTAATTGAGCATAGGCTAGCAGTCCACCCCGACGCCAAGCCTGTGAAACAAAAACTTCGGTGGTTCACCCCTGACTGAAAAGAAGCCATCAGGAGGGTCTACAAGCCAAGCCTTTCTACAAAGGCACCCATGACATCTTGCATGGCCATGACGAGCCTCTCGGTCTCCCCCGCTTCCAATCCCGGTAGCTCATCACAGAGGACGCTGACATCCATTGTGTTACGGACCTTCAACAAGACCAAAGTTTTCAACAATGAGTCATGGACCCCTTGCCAGATCTGTGCACTATTGTCAGTGTCCACTTTCGGCTTCAAATGGGAAAGAGACACCTCCAGCTAAGCTAGCCAGAGTTCATGGCTCTTTGATGGGTGAACCTTAACCCCAACATCAGTCAAAGCCTTCTCTTGCAACTTCATAGTGTGAACAAGTTTACTATCAAGATCGGATGCTCTGGACTCTGCTTGGGATAACCATGCTCGGTCCTCCGACAACTCGCCAAACAGCTGGGCTTTCTCCAGCTCCGACTGATCTCTTTCATGCTCTAATTGTGCCACCCTCAACTTCTCTGCTTCCAACACCATGCCAGACTTAGCTAGACACTTCCTTAGCTCCTGAACTTCTAGATAAAGGGAGGTCACACAAGACAGAGCAAGTTGAAGTAACAAGTGTTTGCCTCAGAACAAAGAATTCAGTAAACTAACATCTCTTCACACTTGTTACCTCGAGCAGAGGTCTTCCTCGACAAGCTTCACTAGCTCCGGTGGCAAGGGTGAAGAAAGTCCCTCTGTCACCGAGGATGAGGAAATCGCAGCCGTAGGGGCGGGAGCTCCGATCACTAGGACCAAAGGCCTATCCAGCACCAAGACCTGATCAAACCCCGCAGCTGGATTAGTGATAGTTGGGGTCTGCTCCATCGGATCGACAACCAAGGGGGAGGGAAGGATCACCCTGTGAGCAGCAACTGCATTAAAAAAAATCTCTCTACTACCTTCTCAGGAAAGGTTTCTCAAGAAGGACTGCTCACCTCGGTTGGACTGAGGAAGGACCGGGTGCTCCGAGGAGTCCGATCTTCTCTTGGACAAGGTTGGACGAGATGCCAACCTCGTGAAACCCGACTCAGGTGGGGAATCTCGCGCACCAAATGCTACAACCTCCTTAATGCCCTCGAAGGTTACATCCACCTCTTCAGCTTCTGGAGCATGCACGCCCCGATCGGCATGCTTCGGGAAGTACCCGAGTACGGCTAAAGATCAGTTTTACTGTACTCAAATGAACAGAATCACTATTCAATGAAGCATCAGGCTTATCATATGTACGCACGTCGATCGTTGCGCGACATCCTGGGAATAGACATAGGAACCTTTTTAGCCTCCTTGGGCGCTTGGCCGAGCCTTCATCATGTGATACACCACCGAGCGAAGGAGAACTGCAAAAAGGGAACATCCAATCTCGGAGAACATCACCACCAGGTTCTAGAGAACTTATAAATCAAAAAAGTACCTACCTTGCATCCCTAGGTTGAACATGGATCATCTGATGACTCCCGAGCACCTGAAGGCCGGATGTGCAATGGACCTAAGCCTCGCCGGATGAAGTCGTCAGCTACGTCCTAGGCCGACTAACCTTGTTGATTGAGGTAGGCGATTTCATCAACTAGTAATTGGAGGAAAGGACTCAGTTCTGGTTCCTTCGACCACGTCTCGGCTTGGATCGGCGCGGCGCCGTGGAACGCCATACCCCCGGCAATATGGGATTGACAATAGAACCATCTCTTATGCCAACCCAACCATGAGTTCCAGCCAAGGAAGCTAAGGGGGTGTTTGGTTGGGCTTTTCAGCAGCTTTCCATTGGAGAGCTCCAAGCCCCTTTGTACCCTCCAGGTGATCGGAGGTGATTTCTGACCTCATCTTGGTATCCATCCCAGGTGAAGATAACCATCGGTCAGTGAGATTCTTCTTGCCCATCTCCGGAAACAGAATGTGAGAGCAAGGAAGAACGCAAGAACAGGGGGGAGGAAGAAGATGAAAAGGTTGGAAAGCAAGAGATGGAATGCGGTGAAAAACCCCTGGTTTCCCCGGAGGGCTTATAGAGGTAAAAAGTTGTACAATCCCGACTATCCGTGCAAGTGATCCAACGGTGACCGAGGCCACGATCAGCGGTTCACGTCCCATCGTAGTTAATGCATGCAGTAACTTTATGTGCATGAGTATTTGTTTGCACAAGAAATAAGGAGTAGCAAGTGCAGGACCCTGTCAAACGCACCACAAGTTTCTCACGTCATCACAACAGTTGCAGAAAAAGAGGGAATGATTCTCACCACCACGTGAAATCTCCTCTGCGATGGTTCAAATTTTGGAAGACTCGCTGGTTCAGATAAGCATGATTGAAAAGTCACGGGCATGACCCAAGTGTCTGTTGAACTTCCCAAAGTCACTACTTGGACTTGGGACTACTCGGGAGCTTCTTAAAGCTATTCGGGAGTGCTCAATTCCCGATCAAGTGATTTGGATGACTAAGGGTCCGAGTGGACGACTCATCCTACTCGAGAGTTCTTACGACGACTCAGGAGAGCATCTAGTCGGATGTTATCCCTGACTGGGTTGATTGCTTTGATCCGTCTTGACCTTATTTCACGTATTGATGGGGGGCTTGACGATGAGTAGTGTACAACTATTGTATGCGATGACGGTATCCGTATATGAATACACCACGATCTAGGAGTATCCTAACTACTCGAGAAGGTGCGTACCTCGAAAAAGGACTCTAGGTCAATAAGAAAACCACCTGTGGGTATCCGGACTAGGCAGTCAATCCCGATGTTTAAGGAAAGTGGAATCCTACTCGTTGTAAGCGGTCGGTCAAATTTTTCGTAAGAGTGTGAAATCTCGGGTTAATTTTATATCTTGTGGGTAAAGTATACAACCTCAGCAGAGTGTAAAACATGATGAGAAATCTGTCTTGTCTCTAATATTTTGTTCTCCCTTCTTGAGATAAGTATAGGTGATCAAAACTTATCATTGGGACTAGGCTTAGACCTTACTCACTAATCAGCTTATCAGGTGTTTGAAATGAATCGATAAAGCAATTTGAAGCCCCAGCTTCTGAACTAATCAAGTTAAGGCCCGTCACCTCCTTTGCCCTTCGGGACCACCATAGGTGTTTTATCAAAATTAATACCCCCTGCTGTTTTGAACTACACATGTTTAGCTTTATAGTTTTGCTAGGCATTTTTTGCTAAGAATTTATAACAATAATTTCAGTTACGTGTTCTACTACTTTCTCATTCCACAATAAAAACAATGTACCTGCACTGCAAGCTGAACCATAATCAATATCAATTGGTGATGAAGCAAATAAAGTAGTTTTCCCCCAATTGGACCTTCTAGTAATTTTCTTCCCACAAGTATTGTCGAACAGGGGAGGAGGCGTTCAGCGTTTCCCTGCACATTTCATGAACCCACTGATGTCCATTTCCAGTTCTATCATATAAAAGAATGATCGATGTTAGCAAAAACTTATGTCTGATACAACCACCAAGCTAAATGGTAGCATGCACCCTCATGGCATCTAGTATGAGGCACATAATACTGCCCTTCCCTTACTTCCTGATTCATACCTGCAGTCCCAAAAATCACAATAAATCTTGTCGTCAAGTACCCAAATGTGTTGCTACATCACCTGTATCTGCCCCCACCACTTCACCAGCTACGTAACGTGTCATTCCTTCTTGCACGACTAAAGCCGCTGCAGCTAGCGTTACAGAAAACAAGTCAAATGATTTTAACAGTTCAAATAAACTATGGTACAAAAAAAATCAGGACATCCATGCACTTACCATCCATGGATGTGAACTCTCTCATCCCAGCATGATTACCATAGTTGTTATCTGTCGTTCTAAGATCTTTCATCATTGAAATCTCGGCACATCCTACTGCATTGCCTATATCAGCAAACCGAACGAAATATTAGCACTACGTTATACTAATATGCCTAGAAAAGATTCACAGGGTTTCACCTTCTTGAAGAGCTGATAAGTAACTGTATTTCTTCTGTTTGGTTCATTCTAATCCAGAACGAACTCCAAGAGACGCAGAGCAGACTACAGCACCCTGCAGCACAGGTCCTTCTTCTTCTCTTATCTCACTTCATTTCAGTTCACCTTCATATGCTGCATCCTTCTCCTTCCTCTGTATTTTCGTTAGCGACAAACTTAGCAATGACTTTGCTACATGGATCATTCATCCAAAAATATTCCTCTAAACTCAATTAACTACCAACTTACCCACTCTGTTGCACACGGCACTACAGCAGCCTCCACACAGGCACTTCCTTTTCCCTAATGTCACTCACTGCTTCTTCATCTTCATGTGCTCTATCCTTATCCTTCCTCTAAACAGCAAGATATTGTTACGCACAAAGTTAGCAATAAATATAGCTACCTCATCTTGATCAGCTCGTAAATTACAAAATTAGTTCTCATTCAACAAAATATATCTGACATATACATGAAACCAAAGTTTGAAAGTGCCAATATATCTCATCTGTACAGCTTGTAACAGAATCTGAAATCCCCTGCAGCTCACTAAGATGAACTGATTCACCGCCGGTTCACCGTCTCTGCAGAACAATGCGCCCCATTTACACATCCACCTTTGTTATCCTCACGACCACACAGAAAAATGGTACTTACCTTTAACCTGCCATACTCCTTGAACAGACCATCATGCAAAAAATCCCTTTTAATTAACTGCTTCATCTTGATCTGCTTGAAATAACCAGCCCTCGGTATACCAAACTGATTAAAGTAGGCATTCCAAAATCCAAGGAATCTAGATAGAAAATCTGTCCATGAAACAAACAATTTCAACAAACAGCCAAACCCAAGAATGTAATGGCTAAGAGTTGAACCAATGCATAAATTCATCTGTTTATGTGTTGACATGCTCAATTATGCACTGGATGCTTTGGTCCTTTTCTTGATTTCTGATACATATGCATATATGTGTGTTTGGGTATTACATCTTGACAAGAACAGATGATACGTTTGCTTTTAGTTTGCCGATGATGATGCCTTTGCAATTGAAATACTTTGCATGATTTCATATGATTAAATTGATGAGAATAGATGCTGCCTTGATTCTCATGTGATATTTGATGGTTAAACTGAGATAAGATTAGAGGAAGGTTGAGATTGGTTAAGAGCATGTACATGTTAAGCTTGACGCTTATTACTGTGATGATTAAAGTTGATAAGAGTAGGCATTATGCTTGATTGATGGCCGTCTAGGGATGATGCTAGCATCTGAAGCTCAAGTGTGTGTGCATATATATATATATATATATATATATATATATGCATGCTTAAAACTGTTAAGAACATATGCTACCATTGTTCTTTGGCTAACTCATATGCATGTATGGCTCACATATAAATGCTTTGAAAACTGATAAGAATATGTACTATGCTTGATATTAGTTGTTCTTTGATTTCTACATGTATGCATAAATTAGTTATTGGACTGAAAGTACAGATGCATTGCTTGATCATTAGCTTGTTCTGTGATGAGTTCTCTGAGAAAAAGGTTTGAGAAGTGTTATCATGATAAGAACAGATGCCATGCTTGGTTCTTATATCTTTTTCCTATGAGGGTTTGTTCCGAGAAAGCAAGATAGGGAAGGGTATGGAAATCTGATAAGAACAGAGATACTATAGTTGCCTTTGAAAACCCTATGATGAGCTTTAATATGAGTGCCCAATGTGCCTAGTATGCAAGCAAGCATGGATGCAGACCACTATCCTTCTTAGAGGATTCACGGGCATGTAGTTCGTAACACAAGGTGATACCTTATTTGTTAGAAGGATGAGCTAAGGTCTTTCGGTGTATGATTGGCTTGGCTGGTCCTTGATCCTGTCCCTCTCAACTCGTTGATGATTCTCCTCCTTCCCTACTCCTCTTCCACTTGAGCTCCTTCTCGGCTGCTCCTGGTTCTTGGTCTCTTGGAGCTTGGTCCTCCGAATGGTGGTCATGTCTTCCTGATGGTCTTGTTACTCCTACGCCTACTCGTTGCAGCCTCCTGCCTTGCTGCTCTCTGGTCTTAAAGGAAAATGGTGATCGATGGTTTGGTATTTGTCCTGGCTGTACTGCCCTTATCCTTGATGTAACTAGAGACCTTATATGGTCTATTGCCTTAGACAGCAAGATGGCCACCTCCTGCTTACCCTATTTGGCTGTGCCGACCCCCTTTGCTAAAATGGGCTACAGGATAACTATGGCAGCCATTTGAGTGAACTCGGCTGACCATTATCCTAAGGATTGGACTTTGGTCAAAATTGTGGCTTGTTGGATAAACATTCGATGGATGCTGCCTGATCTATTCATTTGCTTTATAAAATCATTCTTTCTCAAAACAAAATTTGTGGAGACAAGTAGGTAAGTAGTACAGGAAAAGACAATTATTTTTATTCTCATCTCCTTTCTCCTTATACATATATACACATATAGTTGATTGTCCGATGAGGGTCTTAGCCAAGTGGCCCTCGGAAGCTTTTTGAAAACAAAATGTTTTATTAAACTATTTATCAAAACTAAGACTACTTAGGTTCCACATTGGTATTATTCTGCCCTCGCGATTAACTTCGCGGGTTTAGGTGGAACTGTGTCGGTGGGACCACCTCTATTTCAAAATAAAAGGTTTTTAAAACGTATTGTCTCCTATAGCAAAATGGTACAACTCGACGATCTGAGACAAATATGTCTGAAGATCCGACGAGTGCCAACATTTCAAGGTCGCCTCCCCCACAGCTAGGTTTCAGTCGAGAGTCGAAGATTAAGGTTAGATACTTGTATAAATAGAAATGCAATGCTGTAATCTTCTTTATTCATTTTTGTACATCGGACAATTGTAATTGAATGTGTGAAAGTGCATCTAGTGCCCTCTAATAGATTTTGATGATTAATGACAAACGATTAAGGGACTAATGGTTTACTAAGTGTATTCAGGTGTATAGTCCCCAAATAGTTGGTTTAACCAGCGGATGTCGACCCCTAAAAAGTTAAAGATGAAGGAAGGCTTGGACCTAGAAGATTAGTGGTGTCTTTCTAGTCTTTGATATGATCAAAAGATCATTTGAGTCTATAGGACAAGCCGCCTATTAAGAGGGGTGAGATATCTAAGTTAGAAGAAGAACCTTCATGTGTGCTCAATCAAATCTCAGAAGACTTTTTTGAAATCTCTTTGTAAGACACAGACAGTGATTCTCGGTAATACCGGTTTGAAGAATCGGTTGTACCGAGATTGACCTCTGTTGCGAGGTTTGAAAACTAAGTCATCTCAAGCCTTGAAGAGCTTCAATTGTGGCATGACCGGTCTTCAACCCGGTGTTGCCAAGAATGGCCTCTGTATCGGAGAGTTAGGGAACCCTGCCGCTTAGGGTTTGCCCTAGTTTCATATTTCAGAAACCGGTATGTCCGTTTTTGAAGACCGGTGCTTCCGTGATATGCTTCTGATATCCTAGACTAAGTCCTACTCGTTTTGTCTTTAGTTCTTCCGGTTTTGTTTCCGGTTGCATCGAGAATCTCTTCTAGACTTAGGTCTTATGTTGTCTCAGACTAAGTGCATATGGTTTGTCTTCGGTTACACCGGTTTTGCTTCTGGTTGTACCAAGAATCCCTTCTGGACTTAGGTCTTATGTTGCCCTAGATTAAGTCCTCAGTGTGTGATGTCTTCGGTCATATCAGTTCCGTTTCCGGTGATGCCGAGAATCTATTCTGGACTTAAGTCTATTCAAAAAAGCTGTGTTACCGAGTTGGTTTCCGGTTTGACCAAGTTTCTTCTCTGTGGAAGAAGAACATGTCAACTCTTCAAAACTCGGTTCAACTATCTTCAAAGTCAGCACTACCGGGAATTGCTTCTGGAAGTAACTCTGTGGAGTATATTCTTCAATCCTGGTGTGACCGTGTTCCTTTTCGAACTACCGACTTTGTGTTGAAGACTTTCGCTGTGCATCTGAGTTCCTCAGATCTGACCATTGGTTTGAAACCCGGTGCTTCCGGTTTTGTATTCCGGTTGTGCCGAAGAAGAATCTTTGTGCCCAACGACTCTTTTCTGAGCAGTGCCTCTAAATGGTCCCCGACCCCCTGCGGGCTCCAGAGGACACTTAGCGCAAAAAGAAATTCTCTCACTTCGTGTTCCCCTTTTCTCTTGACTCCCTTGAGATCTACTTTGAGAGAGGAAATTTTTGAGAGATCTGAGAACTGATTGAGCATCCAAGCAAGAGCTTCTTCGAGCCTAGAGTTCAAACATGTTACTGTTGGAGATTTGGCATCTCCTAGCCGGTTAGGCGTTGTTGAAGAGCTCCAACTTGTGGATTCGCCTCCAACAGTTTGTGAAGGTTCGGGGATCACCTCAAGATCCACCACGAGTGATTGAGCAAGTACTAAGTAGACTTGGCTCAAGGAGAAGAAGGTGAAGACTGTGTATCTTCGGAGCTAAGTGCTCAGCCTCTCCAAACGAAGACGTAGAGTTGTTGCCAACAACTTGAACTTCGGGTTAAATCTTGTGTCCTCTTTCTAGATCTTTTCTTACTTGTTATTCTTCAATTGAGCTAGATCTAGTTTGCAGTTGTTGTTTCTTCTTAAATCTGCTTCACTCTTGCATGCTAAACAACTAATTTGAATAAAATTTGATAATCTCCTATTCACCCCCCTCTGGTCGATAAACCTCGATCTTTCAATTGGTATCAAAGCAAGGTCTCCTCTTTACTACTGATTTGGTTTAACCACCAAGGAGAAAGGTATGTCGACTTCTGGGAATTATAGGAGTTCTTCACATAGACCTATCTTCGATGGTACTAACTATGCAGGATGGAAGCACAAGATGAGGATGCATCTTGAAGCAATTGACTTCGAGATCTGGAGAGTCATTGAACAAGGAGTAGTTGTTCTCAATGAAGATCAGCTGACGAAGAATGACAAGAAGAACAAGTAGCTGAATGCTCAAGCTTGTGACATTCTCTTCGGTGCGCTCAACGATGATGAGTTTGGAAGAATCAGCACACTTAGAAGCATGAAGAAGATCTGGGACACGCTTAAAGAAGTGTATGAAGGAACCGAGTTAGTCAAGGACTCCAGAACCGATGTTCTTCGGAGCCAATTCAACCGATTCAGGGGTTCAGATCAAGAATCAGTCTGAAGCATCTACTCAAGACTAACAACCATCACAAATGAGCTTCGAGGACTTGGTGCCACAGACATCACCGACACT